>JAODAL010044661.1:0-32668 GCA_025379985.1 Phyllomedusa bahiana | reverse complement strand
AGATTATAGTGTATTCACAGCAACATGCCCCAAAAAAAAATTATAAATATGATTCTCAGCCACTTAAAAATTGTGAGGGGAAATGCCCTTAAAACCCAATTTTGTTCCAAAGGACCATGATTATGCTGTATTCCAGAACGACCCCAAAACCATTGACAATGGAAAAATTCTAAAGATAAAGTGGTAAATGGAATACGGGTTTTGTCATGAACCTTTGGGTGTCTTTTACGTCTCCACACCGCAAAACCAGCAAAATGATCTTTTGGGAACTGAGAATAAAAATGAAATAAGAAATGATTTTTTTAAAAAAAAAGTTTTTCAAGAGGACCATTTCTTTTGGAAGAGGAATGTGAAGTAGCCCGGGGAAACAAATCGGTGACCTCGGCAATTGGGGCCCCACAACATCATCAGAGATGCTTGCCTGATTCATCTTGATGAAAGTCAAACGATCCACATTATCTAGGGAAAGCCGGATGCGTTTGTCTGTAATTACTGCTCCGCTATGCTGAAGGTCCGCTCAGATATGACGCTGGCTGTGGGCAGGACACACCTCTATGGCGTGGCGAGCGAGCTCGGGCCATTCATCCATTTTGGATACCCAGAAGTCTATTGGGTCCGGAACACTTCCAAAAACATCGGTGTTGAGTCGCAGATAGTTGTGCACCATGATCTTAAGCTGATCTCTGTGTGTTGTATGTGTGCCCTGCATTACATGCGTTGGTGAGGTGGTAAATAAAGATTGCCAGAGGTTACCCAGTAGCTGCTACTGCTGCCGCTACGGCTACTTGGCCCTCTACTGCTGTCACGTTGCTGACGTTGTTCCACGGTGACATTTGAAGAACGTGAAGCAGACACAACAGATGTCTCCAGTTGATCAATCAGCAAGGTCTCCATTTCCTGCATTTTACTCTCTATTTGGGGTGGGTGAAGAAAGTCTGAGTTTTGTTTTGTACTGGGGATCCAGGAGGGTGGCCCCCAGTAAACTGTTGTTAAATTTTGATGGCCTTAATGCGAGGATCATGTTGGAGGAAATGGAGCATCCAAGCACTCATGTTAGAGATGGAGCCTTGATTTCCCAAGCCTCTGGGTCGAGGGCATAGCAAACTCATCTTTCTCATCTTCCTCCTCCGCCTCAAATTCTGCAACCCTTTCCAAGGCGGGGCGGGCGGTAACGTCGGTGTCCCGGAATACCTCATCCTCCTCCTCCCCCCTTCCCCCGCAACAGCTTCAACACACCCCTGACTTGCCTCAGAATGCACCTGAGAGTGGGGCCCCGCCTTGCATAGCATGGCCCCTTTAAAACCACTGCCAAATAAAGCCGAAAAAATTGTAAAAACTGTGGGGCCCCGGGGTTTGACGGAAGAAAGGGCCCCTGTCCGATCTGTGTCCTTTCCCCTCCTCCCGTTGGGGGTTTGGGGACCTGTGTTTCAGGGTCCAACGATCACCCAACAAAGATCATTAAAATGCTCATGCTGAAAAGGGGGCATTGTCCGCACTGACCTTTTTGTTGGCTTCTTCAAAACTGGCGGGGGTGTAGAGCCTTTCACCCCCTCCACTCTTGGTGGTCAAACCCGAGGTCCGCCCCGTGCTTGTAGGCCTGTGTCACTTTGACGGGTAATGGATTTCCGCTCCCACAATTGCTGGGCTATGGAGGGTGGTTTCCAGCGTGTTCCCCACTCACAATGAGACGGCGAGGGGGGGGGCCGAGCTGCGTAAACGCAGCCAGGGGACGAAGCGGGGTGCAAACGGGGGAAAGTGCGAACTAGCCCTGAGTCTTCTTCGTAGGCAGCCAGCCCGGGTACTCTTTAAAAATTGGACGACAAGGTTAAGACTGTGAAAAGACAAGGGTGTGCTCCAGCTACCAATTTAAGGGCGGCCAGCAGTTTCGACCGTTATGCACACCCCCCTTGGGGCCAAAAGGTTCTTGTCCCCCCCGCACCGGTCTCGTTGGGGAGCCGCCACAGATCCTGACCTGTGGTTGAGGCTCCAAGCAGATAATTTCAACACCCCGGGTTTTTGGGCACGTGAGCCACCAGGGGACTTTGGGGAAGAACCCTGCCCCATCCCGGGGTTTTTGAAGAGGGTTTTCCAGCCTGAGAGCCCCCGTCACCACCGAGAATCCACCCAGTCACCATGACTGTCACGAGATATAGCGGCCTGGCCGCGCTTACAGTCCATGGGGTCGGTGGTCAGATGGCTTTGCCGGACCAAAATGCGATAACGCCTTGAAAATTTTTGTGACGTGGCTGGTAGGGCGGACGGCTTTTTGGGAAAGGGAAAGCTTACTGGATCTGGTATTGGGGGGAGGGAAGGGGCCCGAAGGGCGGGAACCCTCTGGTCCACAGATGGAAAAAGGGAACATTTCCGAGGGCCCAAAAGCCCGGCAATGCCGAATTCGGGTTTTGGGGTTTGGGGTGTTTTGGGTTAAAGTGTTTCTTCTGTCTCAAACCGGAAATACAGAAGGTGGCTCCAGATGGGGCCCTGTAAGGCTGGGTCGTCAATTGGCGGAAGGAGAATGGGTAGGATGGGGCTTGGTGGGGTTGGTGGTATTGGGGGACGGTGGAGGCAAAAACGGGGGCGATCCCTATAAAGACTCTGAGAGACATGGGCAGTAGGAACGCTTGGTGGTGGCGGAGGAGGAGGAGGCGTAGGCAGAGGGTGTGACAGTGGTCCTGGACCTTTTCGACGGCGCTAAGCGAGGAGCGGTGTTTCCGCTGATCATGGGTGGCGGAATCATCACAGCGGACTTCTGCGACCGCCCTCTCCCTTTTTGAGGCGGGACCCGTATTAACACTACCCCATCATCTTCCTCATCGTCCAGTAATGAAGCGCTCGCAAGCAAATTCTGCTGAAAAGACCACGTTGGATCCGCAATGTCGTCATCATCATCATCATCAACACAGGTGACTTGGTCGTCCTGACATTCTGCATCCAGGTGCTGTGGGCTACAAGCAAGAGACACTGCAAGGCGTTGGCCGACCGCCCCCGGGTTTTTTTTTAAACCGATTGAACCGGCTTCCTTCTCCTCCTTGATGGCATCAGTAACGGGGCGTCAGAGCAGACAAATCATCCTCTTTGGCCTCTTGATCTTTGGAAATGCCTTTGACCCAACCGCATTTTGTCCTCAAGAGGTCTTCAGGAAATGGATTATCCACAGTGGTGAGTACACGAGTTGACATTTGGCTGCCTTCGCTTCATGTTGAGGGTTTGCTGATGATGCTGATGACGACATTTGTGGGCCCTGACTGGAAGGACGAGGAGGTAAGACTGCTGGACGCAGGTTGCATTAACCACTGAAGAACAGATTGGTGACGCTGTTCGTTACTGATATTCACAGGGCCCTGACCCAGTGATGACAGGCCTGACGGTTCTGCAACTGACAATCCACTGGCTTGCGTGTTGTCGCTAGCACTGGAAGGAGCACCTTCTCTCGTACCTCTGCCTCCTACACCCCTCTTTGCTCGCTTACCACCTGCATTTCGCTCCTGTTCAGAAAGATAAAAATTTAAGAAGGTATGGAAGAGTTTTTTAAAGTCTCTTATTAAAACGGAAAATTCACAGCTATTCTTAAAATCCCCCCTAATTTTCCTCCAGCCAACTAGGATTAAAAATGAAATTTTTCTAGAAATCCCTTTTACGTGGTTTTGTGGAAAAACCCAAATAAGAAAAAATTCAACAGTGTTCTTCCGGGCAGCCCCAGGGATTTACCCTGCCCAGTAGGACTGGGAAAATTGATATTTTTCAAAAAAATATATACAAGGGCGCTATCCCCAAAAAAAATGAGATTCACGAGCGCAATAAAAATATTCAGAATTTTACCGGATGAAAAATTGCTTTTTTTTGAATCAAGGGACAAAGAAAACGGGAATGTCTTTTTTTTTTTAAAAACATGGCTTTTTGAAAAAAAACTAGGGGGGCATCACGTCCCAATACAGCTTTTTTAAAAGTTTTTACGGATAAAAAAAACATTTTTTTTTCCCACCAATAAAAATTACCCCAACGTAACTACAAAATTTCTGTATTCCAAATTTAAGTAAAAAAGGGGGGTTTTTTAAAAAAAACTGGGGCGAACCAAAGTGCAATACAGCTATTTAAATGTTATACGGAAAAGGGAAAAGGAGGTTTTTGAACAATGAAAGGGAAACCTGAAAATTATAGGAAATTTCTGTACCCTTAATATAATTTAAAAGAGGGGTCTTTGAAAAAAAAATGGGTGCGCCAAAGGAAAAAAAAACCAAATTAAAATTGTGTATAGATAATAAAAAGTGGGTTTTGAAACCTATGAAATAAAAACAGAAATTTACTAGAAAATTTTTCTGTATCGTTATATAAGTAAAAGATGGGTTTTTTTGAACAAAACTGGGCTGCCCCAAAGGGAAAAAAACCCAAAATTTTAAATTGGGGTAGGGAAAATTTAAAAAAGGTGGGTTTTGCACCAATAAAATACCCTGCAGTGACTAAAAAAAGTTCTGTATCCTAATGTAAGTACAATTTGGGGTTTTTTGAAAAAAAATTGGGCTGCACAAAACAAAAAAAAACCCCCAAAGAAAAATCCATGTAGGAAATAAAAAAAGGTTGTTTTTTGCACCTATGACATCCCACCTGCAGTGACTAAAAAGGTTCTGTATCTAATGTAAGTACAATTTGGGGTTTTTTAAAACAAAACTGGACTGCACAAAAACTGAAAAAAAAAAACAAATTAAATTGTGTAGGGGATAAAAAGGGGTTTTTTTTGCCCCTATGACATACCCCTTCCAGGGGAATGGGAAAAGTTCTTTTATCCAATGAAAAAGTACAAGGTGGGTTTTTTGAAAAAAACTGGGTGCCCCCAAAATACAAGGTACTATTTCAAAAAAAAAACGGGCCCAAAAAAACTGGGTAAAAAAAAAGCCATTTCAATGCAGGTTCAAAAAAAGGATTCCGGGATGCAAAATATCCCATTTCTGCTTTCAAAAGCCTGCCTGCCTGTCTGCCCTGTGTTCGCCCCCCACTCCCCCCCCCAAACCCCGGGGCTGTACAGCCTAGATGTTTTTTTTTAAAAAGCTCACCCTAACAACAAATAATTAAAATTTTTAACTTTTTTTTTTTTTCTTTTTTTTTAACCTATGTTCAAATGTCCACAGCAAAAAACTTTATTTGTCTGTGTGAAAAAAGAGAATGTTTTTCGTGAGCTGTAGTGAGGAGAAAGCGGGAAAAACGTCCGTTTCCTTATGAGATACTTTTCCCAAACTGTTTGCTGAAAAGCAAGGGCTGTTCTACTTTAAAAAGGGGGTCATGTGATTTTTCCCCCCAATGAAAACCCTACACATCCCCCGTATGACGTCGCACACCCACCCAAAACCCTTGCTCTTTGGCTCTAAGTTAATTTTTGTGGCCCCCAAAATGACAGAAAAGGCCGAAAAAGGGGCGGGGATAGAAAAAGATTATGTACAGATGCTCACCAAAATTATAGGGGTGATGGAAAATTTCCCGGGATCAACCAAAAAAAACCGTGAAAAATTTCAACTTTGTCGTTTAAAATTGCTAAACCCACAAACTGTTATCCCTTAAAAATTGGTTAAAATGAACCCCCAAAAACTGAAAAAATAAAAACTTTTCTGCACGCAGATAATTTTCAAAAAAACAGCCAAAATTTTTTCACATACTTTTCTTGCTTGGGGATTAGGCAAAAAAGGTCATTATTAGTTTTGGGAGCGATTTTTATCAAACAAATTTGAAATCGGCAAAGGGTTTTTTTTGGTGATCGAAATTTTTCCCGTTTTGCGATAATTAAGGTTAAATTCCCTGCATCCCTCTTTAAGAAAAGGCCTTTTTCGGCGCTTCCTATAAATTTTTGGGGGGCCAGCAAATGAGGGTTACAGAATAGAGCGGGGGGAGATGGGGGGGTGTTCGAAGTATGACTGGGGTGTGTATGGTTGCGATTGGCTGGAAAAATCACATGACCCCTTTTTTTTTCATAGAAAAAGCGTTTCCCGTTTTAGGGCCCCAGTGTCTCTCAGCGGGTTTATAGGGATAGGACCTGCGCCCCTGCCTGTGGCCAAACAGTCAGCGAAATTTAGGGCTATTTTTGCACAGGGGAAAAACCCCTACTATTTGTGTGATCCCTTTCCCAATTTTTGTTAGATTAGAGATTTTAAGATTTTTTAAAACTGAGTTTAAAAAAAAAACAGGGGGAAAAATTTTAAAAGCCCCCCCGCATTCCCCCCCCGGCCCCCCCCCCCCCCCCCCTGTTAAATTCACCCCGGCCCTGGGGGGAGCGGTTGGGGGGGGGGAGGGGCCCCAGGCGAAAACAAGGGTTATCTAAAAAAAACACTGGATAAAGTTCACCAAGACCCTTGTTTTGACATTGTAGTGGAATATCTTTTTTATTAACGTTTCTATTGAAATTTTTTTCCCGGAATTGGGGAGCCTGAACTTATATTTTATTAAAAAACATTTCTAGAAATGCGGTCTCATTTGTTAGCTGGGAAAAAAATCCACTTTTATTATCAGTATTTCATTTCAGATAGGTGTTCATTTTTTAAATTTTTCCCATTACCCCCTGTGGGCTGTTGATTTATCTCCCTTTGCAGTAAATTACAATCCAGCAATCTTGTAGTCAGAAGGTTGTTTGTTTCCAAAAAAAACCCGGGTATGTACGAAAACATCACAGTTAGTGTTTTTTTTACTTTTGCACCCCAGCATTGTTTATTGAGCGCTTTTACGTAAAAACATTTAAAACAATTCTTTATTCACCACAGGTGAATTTAAAAAGGTTTCAAAAAAAATCTTTTTTATACCAAAAAATAAAAAGTTACGGTTTTTGGGCTTTTGCGCCCCCCAGCATTTGTTCAAATTGACGGCAAATTTGTAAAACTTTTAAAAAAGCAATTCTATATTCACCCCAGCGTGAATTGAAAGGGGGCAAAAAAAAAATCGTTTATTATACCAAAAAAATAAAAGTTACGGTTTTTTGACTTTTGCGCCCCCAGAATTTTTTTGATGCAGCATCTTCGTTTTAAAACTTAAAAAAAGCAAATTTTATATTCACCACAGGGGAATTGAAAGGGGCAAAAAATAGTTTTTTACAAAAAAAAAAAGGGGTTGGTTTTTTTTTAATTTTTTTCACACCCAGCATTTTTTCATTGAGGGGTGCATCTAAGTAAATCTTTTAAAAAAGGGAATTCTTTTATTCACCACAGGTGAATTTTAAAGGTGCAAAAAATATTGGTTTTTTTTTACCAAAAAAAATAACAGTTAGTGGGTTTTTTTACTTTTGTGCAAACCGGGATTGGGTTTTTGCGCAGCATCTACGTAAATCTTAAAAACGCAATTCTTTTTTTTCACAAGGGGAATTAAAGGTGGGAAAAAATAAACCCTTTATTAAACCAAAACTAAAAAGATACGTGTTTTTTGGACTTTTGGGCCCCCTCCAGATTTGTTGTTTGACCCCTTGCCGTTAAATTTGAATCCCGAAATTTTTTTTTTGATTAGAGGGGGTTTGAGAATTGCTGTGATTTGCCCTCTTTTTTAAAAGAGACTTTCCAAAAAATATTCCATACCTTCAAAAATTTTTTATATTTCTGAACATGGGGAAATGCTTGTGGAAAAGCGGGGCAAAGGGGGGGGTACCCACTGGGGGTTTAGAGGTACGGGGAAAAGGGTGCCCTTCAGTGTTTGGCGAAAAAACCCCATGCCGGGGGATGGGTCAGTTGCGGGAAACCGTCGGCCTGTTTTACGGGGGTTTCGGGGCCCCTTTTAAAAATTAAGTACCAAAACATCGTCCCCAATTGTCCTTCAGGGGTTTAAGGGAAACCTGCACTCTAGCATTTTCTTACCTCCTGGTCCTCGCGTCACGGCCACAAATGCCCGTCATCGCTCATCAGCACCCTTTTCCCTAACATGAAGACCCCAAAATGTAAAACTGGGTGTACCCACCACGGGAAAACCCCAAATTGGGTTTGAAAAACCCTTTGATGACAAAATGCGGTTGGGGAAAGAAGGCAGGGTTAAAAGTTTTAAAAGGGATGATTTAGTCTGCTCTGACCCCCCCATTTAAATGATCCCTTTCGGGGAAAGGGGGAAGGAAACCCCGGTCAATCGGAAAAAAATTCCCGGGGGTCGGCAACGCCTTGAAATGCCCCTTGTTTGGTACCCCGAGCTTCTGGATGCAAAAAAAGTCGGGAAAGGACCAAGTAAACCTGTGTTGATGATGATGAGAAATTTTGGACCCAAAATTCCTGGTCTTTTCCGCAGGGAAATTTTCTTGCGTGCGCTTCATCAGTGGCGGGGGAGGAAGACGATGGGGGGAGTGTCAATACGGGGGCCCCCAACAAAAAGGGAAGAGGGCGGGGCGAGAAGTCCGCTGTTTTGATTCCGCCCGCCCCGGTCAGGCCAAAAACCCCCTCCTCCTTTCGCCGTTTAAAAAAGGGCCAGGACCCCTTTAAGGGTGGGCCTTCTTTGAGCAAACCCTGATTCACCAGCATGTCATATGCCGCCCTTTTCCGTAAACGTTAATAGAGGCAAGAAACCCTTTAAATGGTTAACCACCCCCAAAAATGTCTAGTCACATGCAGCAATGCATGAGTTGAAAAAGGAGGGAAAAAATTTGGCCCAAAAAAAGGGCCCGACCGACGCCGGGCCCCCCAACCCCGTCACACCTCTATTCCCCCCGCCTCCCCCTCCCCCGGCCCCACCAAGCTTCATCAGTGCCCCTGGGCTCTCGAGTTCTTTATCAGGGATCAGCCTCCCCTTCAGCCTCCAAAAGTGCCCCAGTACCCCCAAACACCCCCAGAACCCATCCCTACCCCCTTTCCCCTTCCCCCGGGTTTTAAGACCTGCAGCCTTTCAAGGCCAGTCTAGCACCCGCCCTTTTGTCTTCCCGGTTTGGGGAAAACAAAAAAACACTTTAACCAAACCACCCCAAAGCCAAAAAACCTTGGGAAAGGGCGGCCCTTGCCAGGGGTTTTGGCCCTTGGGGGAAAAGTTGCCTTTCGTCCCGGTGGACAAGATGGGTTTTTCCCCCCGTCAAAGGCCCTCGCTTTACCCCCAAAAACCCGATTTCCCAGCAGGGGAAATTTTTTTGCCCGAAAAAACCGCCCGCCCTGGCCCGCCACGTGTCATCTAAAAATTTTAAGCGCGTTGTCTGCATCTGTGTCGGAAAAGTCCATTTAACCCCCGACACATGGACTAGTAAGAAAGGCCCGGCCCCCTATATTCTGTGACAGCTCACTGGGTGAGCTGGGTGGATGTCTTGGGGGGGTGACCGGGGGCTCTCAGGCTCGGGCCCCGGTCTTTAAAACCCAGGGATGGTTTCAGGGCTTTTCCCCCCAAAGGGCCCCTGGTGGGGAAACACCCCCCCCCCCCTGCCCCCCCCCCGAAGACCCCCGGCCCCCCCCCCGTGTTGAAATTAATCTTTCCCTTTGGGGAAAATCCCCACACGGTCCCGGGGGCTGGGGACGGTCTAAGCAACGAGGGGCCGAGCGTGGCCCGGGTGACAAAAAACCTTGGCCAGGCAAGGTGGTGTGCGATAACGGGGGAAATCTGCTGGGCCCCCCTTTAAAATCGGGAGGGGGGAGCACACCCCTTTCCTGGCACATGTAAAGAACCTTGTAATCCGAAAAATTTTTAAAGAGCTACCCGGGGCTGGTGGCCCGCTGAAGAAGGCTCGAGGTCTAAATTCGCCCCTTCCCCTTCGCCCCCCTGTTCCCTCCGCTGGGTGGTTTTTCAGGTCAGCTCCCGGGCCCCCCGTCTCCCCTCTCATTGGGTTTTAAAGGGGGAACAAAGCTGGGGAAATTCCCACCTTTCCCCAAAGCTCCAGCGATTGTGGGCAGCAGCGCAATGCCCTTACGCAGTTACGGGAAATGACACATGGCCTGGGGAAGCAGCGGTTCGGGCCTGGGGTGTTGAACCACCCAGGGGTGGAGGGGAGGTTTAAAAAAAGCTCTTGGGACCAAACCTTGCCAGTTTTGGGAAAAAGCCCCCCCAAAAAGGGAGTGCGGACAATGCCCTTGTCAGCATGTGCTTTGTGTGATCTTAGTTCTGGATACGATCGTTGGACACTCTGAAACAACAGGTCTCGCCACGACGGACGCGAGGAGACGGGAACACAGATGGGAACACGGAGCCTTTCTCTCCGTCAAATCCACAAGGCCCGCAGTTTCACAATTTCATCGGTCTTCATTAGGTTGCGTTCGGGTGGGTTTTTCCCAGAGCTGTGCAAGGTGGCGCATAAGCTTCGGGGTGCATCATCTCAGCAAGTCAGGGTGTGTGAAGCTGTGCTGGAGGCAGCGGCAGGCGGGGGAGGAGGAGGTATTCCTTAGACACCGATGTTACCGACGTCATGCCTTGGGAAAGACGGTTGGCGGAATTTGAGGCAGGGAGGATGAGGGCAAGATCAGGTTTGCTAGTGCCTTCGACCATGTGCTTGAAATCAAGGGCTCCATCTCTCACTATGAGTGCTTGGATGCTCCATTTCCTCCAAGACATGATCCTCGCATTGAAGGCCTTCAATAGCGAAACAACAGTTACTGGGTGGCCACCCTCTGTATCGGTACAAAAAGCAAAAATCAGCACTTTCTTCCTACCCACCAATAGAGAGTAAAATGCAGGAAATGGAGACCTTGATGTTGATCAAGGGAGACATCTGTTGCGTCTGTCTTCACGTTCCCCAAATGTCCGGTGGAACAACCTCCGCGACGTTGGACAGCAGTCGATTGCCTAGTAGGCGAAGCGGCAGCAGCAGGCAGGTGGCAGAAAAAAGCCCTATATGGGTGACCTCTGGCAATCGTTGTTTACCACCTCACCAACGCATTGCAATGCTGGGCACAATCCAACACATCAGAGGATCAGCTTAAGATACTTGGTGCAGAATATCTGCGTCTAAACCGATGTTTTTGCACTGTGTCCTGGACGCCATAGACTTCTGGGTATCCAAAATGGACGAATGGGCCCTGAGCTGGCTCGTCACGCATAGAGGTGTTTCCGGCCCCAGCAGCCAGCGTCATATCTGAGCGGACCTTCAGTCACAGTGGAGGAGTCTTTACAGACAAACGCTTCGGCTTTCCAAAGATAATGTGATTGTTTGACTTTCATTCAAGATGAATCAAGGCATGTCTCTGATGATGTTGTGGCCCAATTGCAGAGGGTCTCCGATTAGGTGCCATGTCTACTTCCACATTCCTTTTCAATACTGAATGGGTCCTTTGAAAACTTTTTTTTTAAAAATGATCATTTTCTTACTGCACTTTTTTAATTTTTTTTTTTTTTTTTTTTTTTCTCTTTTCCCAAAACGTTCATTTTTCTGGTTTTGCTGTGATCAGACTGTAAAAGATCAATGAAATGTTGCATGGACAACACCGTCTTCCATTTACTCCACTTTATCTTAAGAAGTATTCGCATTGTCATTGGTTTTGAGGTCTTGTTGACGTGAGATCAGGCAATAATCATGTTCCTTTGGACAGAAATGTGACTTCTAGAGTGGCATTTTTCCCTCTCAATTTTTAATAGTGGCTGAGAAGTCATATTTATTAATTGTTTGGGGTTTCATGTTGCTGTGTGTTTTAGCTCATATTTGTGGTCCTTTGGAACAGAAATGTGGTTCTAAGTGGATTTCTCCCTCACAATTTTTTATGCGTGGCATGAGAAGTTCATATTTATAATTTTATGGGGTCATGTAGCTGTGATACAGCATTAATCATGGTCCTTTGTAACAGAATTGTGGCTTCTAAGTGGCTATTTCTCACTCACCAATTTTTAACAGTGGCTTGAGAAGTCTTTTTATAATTTTTTTTAATGTCATGCTGCTTTGAATTGCTGCATATTTCTACAGGTCCTATTATAAAAAAATGTTGTTTCTAATAGACTTTTTGTTCTTCACAATTGACCAAAGTGGCTCAAGGGTCATGACTTGATATTTTTGGGGCATTTTGCTGTGAATGCAAGCTATCTCTACAGAGTCCTTTCTAAAAAATGTTGTTTCTAACCAGACATTGTTCTTCACAATTGACCCAAAGTGGGCTCAAGGGTCATGCTTTGAATTTGTGGGGGCATTTTGCTGTGAATGCAGCTTACTACAGGTCATATTCTAAAAAAATGTTGTTTCTACTGACATTTGTTCTTCTTCAATGTCCAAGAGTGGCTCAAGGTGATGGTGCTGTCAGATAACAGAATTGTATGGACCCTGTTAATGGACACAATATTGCAAATAATGACTTGGTCTTTTGCAAGATCTTTAACATAGCTATCAATCCCTGTATTGAGACAAACCCATATAAACAATGAAAAAAGAGAAACAAAAGAATGGGGATTCCATCCTATTTTAAAAATGTGTTTTCTAGATCTGAAAGTAATAAAAACTTTGGCATGTACAAAATAAGCTGTAAAAAATTTCCTCTGATTTGTCAAGCAGGTTAACGGAAAACTTGACAAGTTGTAGGTTATTCAGAGGACATGGTGTATGGAGCACGGACCAGAGAACAAAGTAAGAGACCAAATTTCCCTCCAGCAACGTTGAGTAAAATGAGAATAAAGAATGCCAAGATAATGGGCACTGGGTGTAACAGGAGCGTTTAACACCATGTATTTTCCATGTGAAGCTCAATTGGTCCACACTCATACGAGGGGGCAAGCGCTACCCAGGTATTGACTGTGTAACAGAGGAAGGCTGGAGTTCTCCACTTCCGCTTAAGCCTCAGCTTCCAGCACGACAGTTTTGTTGCTTCTGTCATAGGGCATTTAACCTGCGTGTTATTAGATGACGGACGACAGCTGGGCTTTTCACCGCAACCACTGTAACTCCGGCCCTGGGTCATGCTGTGCCCAGGACAGTTATAGTCAATGTACAGCTTAAACTAAAATGGTGGTTGAAAGACTCTTTTTCCGGCACTTTTTAAATGTGGGGGTCATGCAGGTTTGGGCTCATGCGTGGCCCAGGACAGGGTATAGTCATGTCAGTGAAACTAAAAATAGTGGTTGAAAGACTCCTTTTTCACGGCATTTTTTAATGTGGGGGGTCATGAAGGTTTGGGGCTCATGAGTGGCCCAGGACGGTATTGTCAATGTCCAGTGACATAAAATGGTGGTTGAAATCATTTTCCGGCACTTTTTAAATGTGGGGTCCATGCAGGTTTGGGGACTCATGTGTGGCCCAGGCCAGGTATTGTCAATGTCACAGTGAAACTAAAATGGTGGTTGAAAAGACTCCTTTTCCGGCACTTTTTAATTGTGGGGGTCTTGCACGTTATGGGGTCATGCTGTGGCCCATGGACAGGTATAGCAAATGTCCAGTGAACTAAAATGGTGGTTGTAAAGACTCCTTTTTCGGCGCACTTTTTAAATGTGGGGTTCATGAAGGTTTGGGGCTCAGGCTGTGGCCCAGGACAGGTTTACGTCAATGTCCAGTGAAACTAATATGGTAGTGAATGACTCCTTTCCGGACTTTTTAAATGTGGGGGTTCCATGCAGTTTGGGGCTCAAGCTGTGGCCAGGACAGGTTTAGTCAATGTCCCAGTGAAACTTAAATGGTGGTTGTAAAGACTCCTTTTTCCGGCACTTTTAAATGTGGGGGCTATGCAGGTTTGGGGCTCTTGCTGTGGCCCAGGACAGGATATAGTCGAGTCCAGTGAAACTAAATTGGCTGGTTGAAAGACTCCATTTTTCGGCACTTTTTAATGCGGGGTCATGAGGTTTGGGGCTCATGCTGTGGCCAGGACAGGTATTGTCAATGTCCATTGAAAATTTAAAATGGTGGTTCGAAAGACTCACCCACCCCCCACCCCCCACCCTTTTTACGGCACTTTTTAATTTGTGGGTTCATGCAGGTTTGGGGGCTCATGGCTGTGGCCCAGGAACAGGTTATTGTCAACGTCCAGTGAAACTAAAATGGTAGTTGTGAGAAGCACTTTTCCGGCACTTTTTAATGTGGGGGTCATGCAGGTTTGGGCTCATGCTGCGTTCCAGGACTGGGAATATTCAATGTCCAGTTTCAAGTAATATGTTCAAATCATACTAGCCTTCTGGCACTTTTTTAACTTTGTGGGTGATGCTGGTTTATGGGTCAGGCTGTGTACAAGGACAGGTTAGTAAAGGTCTGTGACTTTTTTTCTGTTGACTTTTATAACCTAAGTGTGTTGCCTAAGATGTAGCACGTATCCATTTGACTGTTGAGGATGTAATTTCAGCATCTCAGCCTTGTTGGGTGAATAATGAAGGTGTTGTTGCTCTCCCAAATTATGACTTAATGGCATCGCGCATAAATCGATGCTCACTATCGGAAAAACCTTTTCGGATAGCGGCCGAACTATGACTATAGATCGATCTCGATAGCCAACGCAATCACTAAACAACTATACTGATTATGTCTATGAGACGACATGGCAGCTGAGGAACGCTCGTGGTGGTGGAGGAGGCGTGGCGGAGACAGAGGGTGTGAACAGTGGTTGGAGGCCCGGCGTCTGTATGGCCTTTTTTTGGCACAAGTGTTTCCCTCATTTCTAACTCATGTTTCGCTGCAGTGTGACTAGAATGTTGGTGGTGGTTAACCACTTAAGGTTCCTTGCATCTACTTATGGCGTTTGACGGCAAGGCGGCATTTGCACATCGCTGGGCGTAATCAGAGCTTGCTCCAAGAAGGCCCAGCTTGAGAGGTTTGTCTGGTCCTTTTTGACGGCGATAAGCGAGGAGCGGGGTTATGCGCTGGCCGTGGCTGGCGGAATCATATCAGCGGACTTCTGCGGACACGCCTATCTTTTTGTGGCGGGGTCCCGTATTGACCTAACCCCATCGTTCTTCCTCCTCGTACCATGATGAAGAGCTCGCAAGCAAATTCTGCGGTAAAAGACCAGGATGGATCCGCAATGTCGTCATCATCATCATCATCTACAACAGGTGATTGGTCGTCCTGACTTCTCTGTGCATCTGAAAAGCTGCGGGCTACAAGCAAGTGGGCCTGCAAGGCGTTGCCGACCGCCCTGGATTTTTGCGATTGACCGGCTTCTTTCCTCCTTCTGATGGCATCAGTAACTGGGCGTCAGAGCGATAAATCATCCTCTGATCTTTTAAATGCCTTCTG
Organism: Phyllomedusa bahiana; assembly: GCA_025379985.1. Classification (NCBI taxonomy): domain Eukaryota; kingdom Metazoa; phylum Chordata; class Amphibia; order Anura; family Hylidae; genus Phyllomedusa; species Phyllomedusa bahiana. Next base: position 17,619 of record JAODAL010044661.1, on the reverse strand, counting down.
ACCCAACCGCATTTTGTCATCAAAAGAGGTCTACAATATGGATTATCCACAGTGGTGGTTACAGAGTTGACATTTGGGCTGCTACCTGTTGGAGGGAGTGATGATTGCTGATGACGACAATTGTCGGCACGTCGATGGGAGGACGAGGAGGTTAATAAGCTGCTGGATGCAGTTGCATTAACCACTGAAGGCCCAGATTGGCGACGCTGTCCGTTTACTGAGTTCACAGAGCCCCTGACCAGCGAGGACAGGGCCTGACGGTCCTGCAACTGCCGATCCGCTGGGCTGGGTGGTTTGGCCAGCACTGGTAGGTGCCCCTTCTCTCGTACACTCTACTCATGTGATACCCCACTCTTTGCTCGCTTACCTCCGGCATTTACGACTCCATGTTCAGAATATAAAATTTGAGAGGTTATGGTTTGTTTGGAAATGTTCTTATTAAAAGACGGCAAATCACTGATATTCTCAAATCCCTCTAATCAAAACAAAATTGCTGGTTTTCAAATTTAACTGCAAGGTGTCTCTATCAACAAATCTGGACTGGGAAAAGTGCAAAAAACACGTATTGTTTATGGTTTCGTATTATACACTGTATTAACTTTTTGCTCCTTTCATTCAACTGTGGTGACTATAAATTGGTGTTTCAGATTTAGTGCAAAGGCTGCGTCTATGAACCAAAGCTGTAGTGCGCAAAGTCAAAAAACAAGTATCGAAATGTATTCGGATAATAAAATGTATTTTTTGCACTTTCAAATTCACTGTGGTGACTATAAAATTGCTGTTTTCTGATTTACGTGAAAGCCTGCGTCAATGAACAAAGCTGTAGTGCGCCTAGTAAAAAAAACACGTATCTGTTATGCTTTTCGTATAAATACACGGTATTTTTTGCACCTTTCAATTCACCTGTGGTGAGTTTAAAAATGCTGTTTTAAGATTTACGTGCAAGCTGCGTCAATGAAACAAAGCTGTAGTTCGCAAGTCAAAAAAAACACGTAAACCAGTTTTGTTTCTCGTATTTATACACGGTATTTTTTGCACATTTCAATTAACTGTGGTGACTATTAAAATTACTGTTTTCAGATTTACGTGCTAGCTGCGTCAATGAACAAAGCTGTATGCGCCAAAGTCAAAAAACACGTATCTGTAATGTATTCTTTTTTTTTTTTTTTTTTTTTTTTTATTTTTTTTTTTTTTTTTTTATTTTTTTTCTTTTTTTTTTTTTTTTATTTTTTTTTTTTTTTTTTATTTTTATTACTTTTTTTTCTTTTTTTTTTTTTTTTTATTTTTTTTTTTTTTTTTTTTTTTTTTTTTTTTTTTTTTTTTTTTTTTTTTTCTTTTCTTTTTTTTTTTTTTTTTGTTTTTTTTAATTCTTTTTTTAATCTTTTTTTTTTGTTTTTTTCTTTTTCTTTTTTTTTTTTTTTTCTTTTTTTTTTTTTTTTTTTTACCTTTTTTTATTTTTAGTTCATTTTTTTTTTTTTATTTTTTTAGGGATTATAAAATGTATTTTTTGCACCTTTCAATCCACCTGTGGTGGACTATAAAAATTGTGTTTTCAGATTTTATGTGGCAAGCTGGCGTCAATGAACAAGCTGTAGTGCGCCAAGTCTAAAAACACGTATCTGTTATGTTTTTCAGTATAATACACTCGGTATTATTTGCACCTTTCTACTTCTCCTGTGGTGACTATAAAATTTGCTGTTTTCAGATTTACGTGCAATGCTGCGTCAATGTACAAAGCTGTAGTGCGCCAAAGTTCATAATAAATACACTGTATCTGTTATGTATTCGGATAATAAAATTGTATTTTTTGCACCTTTCATTCACCTGTGTTGACTAGAAAATTGCTGTTCTTCAGATTTACCGTGCAAAGCTGCGTCAATGAATCAAAGCTGTAGGTGCGCAAAGCAAATAATAACGTATCTGTTTTGTTGTTGTATAATACTCGGTATTTTTTGCACCTTTCAAATTCACCTGTGGTGATTATAAAATTGCTGTTTTAAGTTTTACGTGCAAACTGCGTTCATTGAACAAAGCTGTAGTGCGCAAAGTCATTAAAAACGTATCTGCTTATGTTTGCGTATTATACACGGTATTTTTTGAACACTTTCTATTCACCTGTGGGGACTATAAAATTACTGCTTTCGATTTACGTGCAAGCTGCGTCTATGAACATAGCCAGTGTGCGACAAAGTCTAAAAAAACACGTATCTGAATTGTATTGGATGATATAAAATGTATTTTTGCCACTCTTTCAATTCACTGTGGTGACTATAAAATTACTTTTTTCAGATTTACGTGAAAGCTGCGTCAATGAACAAAGCTGTAGTGCGCCAAAGTCATAATAACTCGTATCTGAAATGTATTCGGATAATAAAATGTATTTTTTGCACTTTCAATTTCACCTGTGTGTGACTTATAAATTTGCTGTTTTTCAGATTATGTGCATGCTGCGTCAATGAACAAAGCTGTAGTGCGCCAAGTAAAAAAAACACGGTATCTGTTATGTTTTCGTATAATACACTGTAATTTTTTGGCACCTTTCATTCACTGTGGTGATTATAAAATTGCTGTTTTAAGATTACGTGCATGCTGCGTCATTGAACAAAGCTGTAGTGTGACCAAGGTCATAAATAAACTCGGATCTGTTATGTTTTCGGTTATAATACACGGTATTATTTGCACCTTTCAATTCACTGTGGTGAATTATAAAATTGCTGTTTTAAGATTTACGTGCAAGCTGCGTCAATGAACAAAGCTGTAGTGCGCCAAAGTCAAAAACCACGTATCTGAAATGTATTCGGATAATCAATTGTATTGTTTGCACCTTCTCAATTACACTGTGTGGACTTTAAAATGCTGTTTCAGATTTCGGCAAGCTGCTGTCAATGAACAAAGCTGTAGTGCCGCCAAAGTAAAAAAAAACACGCTATCTGTTATGTTTTAGTGTAATACACTGGTATTTTTTGCACCTTTCAATTCACCGGTGGTGATTATAAATTGCTGTTTTAGATTTCGTTGCAAGCTGCGTCAAATGAACATAAGCTGTTGTTGCCAAAGTCAAAAAACACGTACATGTTATGTTTTCGTATAATTCACGGTATTTTTGCTCTTTCAATTCACCTGTGGTGACTATAAAATAACTGTTTTCAGATTTACGTGCAAGCTGCGTCAATGAACAAAGCTGTAGTGCGCCAAGTCAAAAAAACACGTATCTGATAAATGTATTCGGATTATAAAAATGTATTTTTTGCACCTTTCAATTAACCTGTGGTGATATAATTTGCTGTTTTCGATTTAGTGGCAAGTGCGTTATGAACGATAGCTGTAGTGCGCCCAAAGTAATAAAAACACGTATTGTTATGTTTTTGTTTAATACACTGGGTATTTTTTTGCACCTTTCATTTACAGCCTGTGGTGGATTATAAAATTGCTGTTTTAAGATTTACGGCAAGCCTGCGTCTTTGACAAAGCTGTAGTGACGCCAATAGTCAAAAACACGTTTCTGTTTTGTTTTCGTATAAATACCCGGTATTAGTTGCACCTTTCATTTAACTGTGGTGACTATAAATTGCTTGTTTTCAGTTTTACGTGCAAGCTGCGTCAATGAACAATGCTGTAGTGCGCAAAGTCAAAAAACACGTATTGTATTGTTTTTCGGTTAATATAAATGTATTTTTTGCACTTTCAATTCACCCTGTGGTGACTTTAAATTGCTGTTTTCAGATTTACGTGCTAGGCTGCGTCATTGAACAAAAAGCTGTAGTGCGCAAAGTAAAAAAAACACGTATCTTGTTATGTTTTTCGATATTTATTATCACGTTATTTTTTGCACCTTATCAATTCACCTGTGGTGACTATAAAATTACTGCTTTCAGATTCTAAGGGCTTGCTGCGTCTATGAAACAAGCTGTAGTGCGCCTAAGTCAAAAAACACGTATCGAAATGTATTCGGATAATTATAATGTATTTTTTGCACCTTTCAATTCACATGTGGTGACTATAAAAATTGCTGTTTCTGATTTAACGTGCAAGCATGCGCAATGAAACAAAGCTGTAGTGCGCAAAGTCAAAAAAACACGTATCTGAAATGTATTTAGGTTATAAAAATGTATTATTTACACACTTTCAATTTCACCTGGGTAATATAAAATTGTGTTTTCAGATTTATGTGCAAGCTGCGTCAATGGAACAAGCTGTAGTGCGCCATAAAGTAAAAAAACTCGTATGTGTTATGTTTTCTTATTTTACACTGTTTTTTTTGGTCCTTTCATTTCTACTCTGTGTGTGATTTTAAAATGCTGTTTTATGATTTTACGTGCAAGCTGGTCAATGAAACAAAGCTGTAGTGCGCCAAAGTCAAAAAACAACGTTTTGTTATGTTTTCATATAATACACGGTTTTTTTTGCCCACCTTCAATTCACCTGTGTGACTATCAAATTGCTGTTTTATGATTTAGTGCAAGCTGCTGCTTGAACAAAGCTGTTAGTGAGCCAAAGTTCAAAAATCAAGTATCTGAAATGTTTGGATTATTAATTATTTTTGTGAACTTTCAATTCCACTTGGTGACTAAAAATACTCGTTTTAAAGATTTACGTGCCAATGCTGCGTCAATGAAACATAGCATGTAGTGAGCTAAGTCAATAAAAAACAAGTATCTGTTTTGTTTTTCGTATAATCCCACGTAATGGCACACAACCTCTGACTCGCCATCTGCAGCGATGTTCCTGATTTGCGGAGGCGTCTGTGGAGGAAGTCGAAGCTACCTGCAGACTTCTCCCTACTTATTTTTGTTCAGGGACTTATCAAAACTGCCTTCACAGCCCCAAACAAAAATTTTTCCCCCCCTCATCCAACCTTACAAAAAAAATAAAGCCTTTTTACACCAAACACCCCCTTCTCAGGCCTAAAGTCGGCCCCGGGTCCTGACCTCCATGCTGAAGCCGGGCCCCACACTAAAAAGAGAAAATTGACAAAACCCCGGCAAAACTTCTCTCTAAAACCCCCAAGGCGCCATCTGGCCCCCCGCCATCCCCACCCTTCTGCTCTTGACCCGACGACAGAAAAAAATGCCCCAGGCTTCTGCTGTTGCGTGCCCCACCCTGCTCTAGGCCCCCCATTCCCCTCCCCCCTTTTGTCCAGTCTTTTTTCCCACTTCATTTTAACAAAAAGCAATCTGAACCCTTTTTTCCCTGGGATTTTCCCATCTTCCTTTTAAACATGCTGTCATAACCCCCCTTCTAAAAAAAGCCCACTTGACCCATCCTGCGCGATAACTCCAACCAGTCTAAAACCCTCCCCTTATCTCCAAACTCCGGAAAAGTTTTGGCCCTACTCTCGCCTAATCCGCTTCTTTACTAACTCTCTTCTCGATCCTCGTTTTCGGGTTTTGCACCCTACATCCACGGAAATGGCTCTAACTAAATTTCCCCAAATGATTCCTAACAGCTATCCCCAAGGCAACTATCTTTGTTGCTTTTTCTGGTCTCTCGCAGGTTTGCCTGTTGACCCCAACTTTCCTCAGCATGTCGCCCTTGGCCTCCGGGGAACACGCTCTCTTTTGGGTTTCATTTCCCTTTCTAACCGCTCCTTCAGTGTCTCTTTTTGCAGGTTCTCCCTCCTCTCCTTTTCCCTCTTGCTGTGGGGGGTTTCCTCGGGATCCGTTCTTGGTCCTCTCCTTCTCAATCGATACACCCCCTTTGGACAAACCCAGAGATTTGGTTCCAGTACCCTCTACGCTGAGAACCCAATTTCCCCTTTTCCCGAGAAACCCCTGCTCTGCTACAAACATAAAGGGACTCCCTGTCTGCTGTCTTGACATCATGTCCCCCCGTTTTAAACTAAACCTCACTAAAACTAAAATTTGTCATCCCACCATTACAAAAGCTTCCCTGCCCTTTCGTCTCAGTGTGTGGCACCCCCATAACTCCTAGGCAGCAGGCCGCTGTCTTGGGGGTTTACTAGATTTTGCTGTCCTTCTTTTCCATTATCCCAAACCCCCGCCCGCTCCTTCACCTGCACCCAAGAAAATCCCGAATCCTCCTTTTTTCACTGTGGGAAAAAACTCAAACTCTCATTTTTGCTATTTCATTCTCGTCTCGACACTGTAAATCCCTTGCTTATCGGTCTCCCTCTGTGCAAACTCTCCCTCTCCAATCTGTCCTGAATGCAGCGCCAGGCTTGTCTTTCTTTCCCCGGGGGTTTTTTTGTTTTCCTTTTCCCCCCGTGTCGCCCTGCCTGGTTGCCTATCCGTCGGTCAACATAAACCTCACTCTCACCCCCATAAAGCTCTCCCCCGTGTCCTCCCACATCTCCCCCTCATCTCTGTCTACCCCCCTACCCCCTCTCTCCCCTCCGAGTTTAGGGTTTTCATCAAACATCCGAAACCCCATGCCCCTTCCAAAATTCACAGTCGGCCCAGTTTCTAACAGCTCGGGGCGACAGGCACACTAAACTCCATGCTTTAAAAGGGGGCCCCGAGAAAAATATCTTTTCATTGGCCTACCAAACCCTAATGCTAACACCCCCCCCTCCCCCACACTCCCTACGCAAATCATCTCATTTTTCCCCATTTAAATGTATATAGATGTACTTCAGGGGACAGGTTCGTCCGAATTCATGTAAAAAAAAACTATTTAGTCACATGGGGGACCTTGTAAATCTTTGCACTTCTTGCCCTTCGTCTCTCCGTACACCCCATGTTGTAAGCTCTTGCGGCAGGGCCCTCACACCTTTTGCTCATCTGTAAATCTTTTTTTGGTAAAGTCTGTCGTTTACCCTCCAAATTGTAAAAGGAGAGAATATGTTTGGGCCCTTTTTAAATAAAAAAAATTTTATTTTTATTTTAAACAACAATTTTTAAGGATCACAGCTAATGTAGAGGTTTCTCTGTGCGAAAATAGAATAATTTCGCGGAGTGTTTGGGAAGGCAGAGCGCCGTCCTCGCATGAACCTGAAAATGAGGCTGAACAGGAAAACCCGTTTCTATTTAAAACGGGGGCATGTGTTTTTTCCAGCCAAAACGCAACCATACCATCCCTCATGACGTGCACTTTTCATCTCACCCGCTCATTCTGTAAACGATTTGCTGGCTGCCAAAAATTAAAAAGCGCCCAAAAAGGGGGCGATCTTAATAGATGATGCACAGATTTTAGCCTTAATTATCGCATGATCTAAAAATTTCGATCACCATAAAAACCTTGCCGATTTCAACTTTGTCGATAATAATCGCTCAACACTACTAGTGATCCAATGATATCTAATAAAAGTCATCAGCGCTATCACTTGTTGAAATCAAGCCCTGGGGCACAGGAAAAGTTAACTCTGAGTGTATTTGGTAGTACTACTAGGTTTTTGGTAAAAATTAGATTTTAATTCAATGTGTTCCCAAATGTAACACAACTGTGCACCTCTATTGGATACTTTTTTGTTTGGAGCTCCAATTTATAAAGAGTTAACAAAGAATTCCTTTGTGTTAAAGGGGAGACACCAGTGCGTTTCCCCAGTCAGAGTGATGTGACCCCATGGGTGTGATGTGATGGGCCTGTGATGTTTTGTTTGTTTCATGTTTTTGTTGTGATGTCTATTGCGCATTGCGACTAACCTGATTGTTTTGAATACTAAATGGTCAATGTCATATTGCATGATAAGCTGTGTCTTTTCTTTGTTGCATGTTAATCTGTCCCTAGAGAGTAAAGGCCTGAGTAAAAACACAAGAATACTCTAGGGCAAATATTAATAAGTGAAGAATAGTTAATTGTTAAATAAGATGCCATGATGTAGTGAGGATTTATGACATAGAAGGTATTAGGGGTTTTATGCTAGTATCCAGTGAAAGAAAATTTGGAGAGGGCAGGAACAGTTTCCATATCTTTTGGTTTAGAAGCAGTAAAATGGTTGACTGTGTTCTGTACTAGGCCCATACAAAATGGGTGGGTGATCATTTACTTTCATGGCAAAATTGGCATCTGTTTATCTGAGAAGATAAATGTCGAGGAAAAAAAAAAAAAAGGGGGGAATCGAGTGATATTAGTTTATAACAGCTATGATATGTGCACTCCAGTATGAGTGGGAAAATATTTTGGTTCCACTCACTCTTTAAACAATGGTGCAAGAATTCGGGGAAAATAACTGAGTGATAAAGGCCCTCCAGAGCCTGTAGAAGTTATTGCTAGAGGGACAAAATTGGCAGCGAGGAAACCAGGAGAAGAAAAGTGGGAAACAGATGTTATCTCAGAGAATAATAAGTCTGTTCTTTCTTTTCAGTATCCAATCCAAACTTGGAGACGGTGGTTGATCGGTATCGCAGGCATGGTCCTTATGGTCTCTGTTATTGCCCAATCGTTGCATCAACAAAGAGAGGAAGTGCCAGTCAAGGAGAATATGGCATTATGGAGAATTAAACAGAATCATTATTTGGCACAATTGATGAACATTTATGTAGACAAAAATTGATATACTAGAGACTTGCATGGTAGCTATACCAACCCCCTTGCAACTATGGACAAACTTTATAGGGGAGTCTGTTCAAGATGAGATCGAAGACGGAGATGTGATCCAGAATTATACATACCATGCATATCATGCTTGTATAAACTGTGCTGGAGAGGATTTCCTCGCTGAAGATATGATATATAGACTCAAAATATTGCATCCACTGAATTATGCTATCAAATGATTTATAATCCATATAAGATAGGGAAATGTCAGCAAATAAAAATATGAGGTGGAGAAAAAAGGGGGGCATAATGAAAATTATATATGGATTCTGAATGGTCAAGGGTGGATTTATTGACCATTTAGAGTCCATATTGACAGTCAGAAATTCTAGGGTTACCCCTTATGCTTGTAGGATCCCCTGCCTACAAGCTGCATATGCTGCTAAGACTTTAAGGGAGATTATCTTGCCTGGTAGCTAGATCAATAAATACTACCAGTAGAGCCTAAGAAGATATAGTATTAGATATATAAAGTTATCAAAAAGCTATTTTACAGAATAGAGCGGCTATAGATTATTTGTTATCAATTCACCACCATGATTACCAAGAGTTTCAGAATAGGTGTTGCTTTAACTTGTCAGATCAAAGCCAGGATTTGCAGTCCCAGATGAATCAGTTTACATCACACAGAGTAATGGTAAATGGTGGGATTGGTTATTTTCCTGGTTACCTGATCTTGGTTATTTACGCTATATTTTAGGAGTACTTCTCGCTATAGTTTGTGCTTGCATTGCCTTATGCTGCTGTACACAGTGTATTCCTTCTTTTAAAGCAATATGTTGTTCATCTGCTGAAGCCATTCCCTTGGGATATGGTGTTGTATATAGATAAAATATGGATTGTGGATGGTCAAGGGTGGAATGTAGTGCTAATAGATTTATTGACCATCCGGAATCCATATTGTCAGTATCACTTTAAGAATAATAGCTAGTCTTTAAGCTGTAATTTTCCTAGTGCTTGATAAATGTTTGTGAGAAACAGTATATTGACACAGAGGGTTGTTATCAGGGCCTCGTTGTTGTGGGAGCATTGGACCAAGTAGACACATAGCTCTGTGCTGGTCTAAACATCACTGGATAGTAATTGTATAGAGGAAAATCATGGGAACCAATGTGTTCATGGTTCAGGGTCGCTAGGCAACTAGTCATGGATTTTTCCAGTGCCAGGTTAACCTCTTAAGAACTGGCCATTCGAAGGAGGCAGGCCTTATACTGGAAAAGTACTGATCTGTCAGCTTGCGTAACACTAGGTTATGCAGGCATTTGTTTCAAGTAAGATATAAGCTGGGAAAGTTTGCTGCGAAGTTAGAAGTAGCTGTACCTGTAGGCTAAAGAGGGACGCCTCAACGTCACAGTGTGGATCCCAGGTAGATCTCTGTCTTCGCTGGCCCCTTCTCCCAGCTGATGTTATTGATAGATGATGCTGATAAGATGCCTGGTGGAGCTTGGACCTGTATATGGGGGCACCCGTGCACAGTGTTGATTTCAGGATTATCTCTCTATCTTCGCTGGTCCGTGTTACCAGTTGATGCCAATAGATGAAGCTTATAAGATGCCTGATGAAGCTTTGACCCATATATAGATGTGATGTAAGTATTTGTAATCCTTATTATGCGTGCCTTGCCTTTGTAACCAATATTATGCATGCCTTGCCTTTATAATCTATATTATGCAAAAGTATATACAATATCACACTATCTTCTTGTAGCTTTATGTAATCATTGAATTACTCATATAATAAAGTAAATAAAGCATTGGATGTTGCCTTCTTTAAAGCCGTTCAGGACCCACACAAATAGTTGGCAAAACAGCTCCCCAGCGCAAAAGGTGGAGCGGGTGGTTATGGACCAATTCATGCACTCTCTTCCGCATTCTGTGCAGTGCTGGGTTGCGCAGGGTGATCCTCAGACGGCGGATGACCTAGTGGGACTGGTAGAGAGATTCCACGCTATGGAGAGGTCCATGGGGGGCCCAGGGAACCTGAAACCCCCGTACTGGGAGGGCCGGAGAGACTGGGATGTACAGAAGCCAGGAGCCAAGACTCCCCGGGAGGGTCGTGCCAAACCCAGGGGAGGCCCAGACCCGGTGCCAAAAGGAATGCCCAGGGATATTATGTGCTGGAGATGTCGGGGCTCGGGACATATAGTTGCTCAGTGTCCCCTCACGACGGAGCCCATGGACTGCTCTAAGACCCGCCGCAGTTCCCACTTTGCACATCCGGCGTGCAGCGCTGTGTCAACCAATGGGGAGGAACCCCAGATGTGTAAACTTACAGTGAATGGCACCTTGGTCTCAGGACGACTGGACTCAGGGAGTTTAGTCACTCTCATATCGGCCTCGCTCCCATATGTTTTGGTCCCTGGGAAAAAATTAGGGGTCACGTGTATCCACGGGGACACAAGGGTTTATCCAGTGGCCCGGGTTGAACTTGAGACAGGCTGGGGGACCTTGTCCCACAATGTTGGAGTGGTGTAGGGTCTATTGCACGATGTGATTGTGGGCCGTGACTGCCCTCTGTTCTGGGACCTGTGGCGAAAACCGTCTATGCCAAGTCCCACACGGTGCCTGGACCAGAGTTCCCTTTTTCAGTCCTGATGGGAGATAATGAGGAAGAGGTCTCATCAGACGAGCCTATCCCTGAGTTGGAGGCATCTAGACAAAATTTTGGTACCGCCCAACTTCAGGACTTGACCCTAAAAGGGGCCCGGGAAAATGTGACGGTTCTCAACGGTGATACCCAGAGTTAGGGCCGAATTCGGTTTCCAGCTTTTGCCCTTAGAATGAAGACCAATTGTGTTATTGAGTTCACCAAAATGGTCGAGTGTAGAGCAGTTATTGGTTCTGGGTCCCTATAGGCGTATGGTCCTGGATATAGCCCACACCCATGTGTTAGGGGGGCATTTAGGTGCAGACAAATTGCTTGAGTGGATACTACAGCGTTTCTATTGGCCAGGGTGTTACCGGGAAATTAGGGATTTCTGCCAATCTTGTCCCACCTGCCAGGTCACATCCCCGTTAACACATTTCCGTAGCGCTCTGGTTCCGCTACCAATCATTGAGGTCCATTTTGATAGGATAGCGATGGATCTGGTAGGGCCATTGGTGAAGTCAGCGAGACTTCACCAGTAAATCCTGGTCATTGTTGATTACGCTACCCGTTACCCGGAGGCCATCCCTCTCAGGAACCCCTCATCCCGTAATATTGCACAGGAGCTGTTCTATGTCTTCTCCCGCACAGGAATTCCCAAGGAGATCTTAATGGATCAGGGAACACCATTCATGTCGGAGGTAATGAGGGAGCTGTGTAAGGTGTTGAAAGTTACGTAGCTGCGCACTTCGGTCTACCATCCTCAGACGGACGGTCTCGTTGAGCGGTTTAACAAGACCCTGAAGGCCATGCTGAAGAAAGTGGTAGAGAAGGATGGACGGGATGGGGACTGTCTCTTACCATACCTGCTGTTCTCAATTAGAGAGGTACCCCAAGCCTCCACCGGATTTTCACCCTTCGAGCTTTTGTATGGGAGAAATCCTAGAGGACTCTTAGATATGGCCAAGGAAACTTGGGAGAGTGAGGTCACCCCTCATAGGAGCGTAGTGCAGCATGTGGCCCAACTGCAGGAGAGGATGTCCAGGGTGATGCCGATTGTCAAGGAGCATCTTCTTCAAGCACAAGAAGCACAGGCCCTATATGGGCAACCAGTGTTAGTAGCCCTGGACTTCTCCCGTGAATTTGTAGTCCAGACAGATGCCTCCAAGGTGGGTTTGGGAGCCGTTATGTCTCAGGTAGTGAATGGGGAAGAGCACCCCGTGTTCTAACTAAGTAGGAAATTGTCACCGGCAGAACGGAATTATGCCATCATTGAGAAAGAATGCCTGGCCATAAAGTGGGCATTAGACTCCCTCAGGTACTACCTGTTAGGCAGAAAATTCAGGCTAGTGTCTGACCATGTCCCACTCATGTGGATGCGGGAGAAGAAGGTGAATAATGCCTGGGTTACCCGCTGGTTCCTTGCCCTGCAGGATTTTGTGTTCACAGTAGAACATAGGCCAGGCAAGCAGCAGGGAAACACAGATGCCCTCTCAAGAGTGCACAGTCTGGTGGCGGACGGTGCCCAAACCCCCGGCTTTGGGCAGAGGGGGGGGGGGTATGTGAGAAAGCACAAGGTACTGTTATTGATGGTCGATACGTGTCACTGAGGTTTCTGATCTTGGTGAAGTAAAGCCTGTTAGCCATACGTCAGTATCAATATGGTATGGACATTTGTTTTGTTAGTATGACTGCTGGAATAGCAGTGGATCTGGGTCAGGCTTTGCTGGAGCAATTCAAAGAGCAGGGTGGGTGGATTGCTCCCAGGTATCCAGGCCTGGTTTTGAGGCCTACTTAAGGCAGGAAGTTTAGAGAATGGGTGTGGTGGTTCTCAGTCAGAGGTTGCTTGACTGGGACAAGATGTGGAAGTTTGAGCTGCAGCCTACCGTCCACTGGATACCACATTCCCATGGTCTGGGTGGGGAAAAACACCTAAGAAATGCTGGACTTACAGAGACTGTGAGTTATCTACACGGACTGCGTGTTTGTATTTTTTGCTGGGCTGAAGTTAAGCCCGTATGTTTTTTTTCATTGGCTGTATATATAATCTGTGGCTGAATAAAGGCCAAGAGACTAAAAACGTACACTACGAACGGTGTGTTTTGCTACCGCTGAGCTACATCCCCACAATATATATATAGATATGTGTGTGTGTATATATATATAATATATATAATATATATATATATTAATATTATATTATATATATATATATATATATATATATATATACATACACACACATATTGTCAGGGTTGGCTTATTGGGATATATGAGGAATGTACACGGTCAATAAAGCATGGGGTGACTCCATCAACATACAGTATGTATCCTTCTGAACACACTTGCTTTGCGTATCTCTATTACCTGGTTTAAATACGGTCAGTCTGAAAACTTTCTTACAAAATTACTGTTGTTCTACGCTCAGTATTGGACGTATTCAGCATTGATATTTGTTAGGGTACTCACATTGATCCCTGGCACCTGAGGGACACTCATGTACATTAATATTATAGGAATATTACAATGAACTTTAGTATGTTTTTGGGTGAAAATCCACATTAATAAAAGAAAAATGTACAAACTACTGTAGTTGTAGATACAGATGCTAATGTTGATGAGAGCATAGTCATTAACACTATGACTTTGCAATACAAAAGTCCTGGATTAACTATGGCAATATTCACAGTTGTACGTTCTCCATATACTAATGAGCAGGCATCCTAAGGCCCCGTTCACACGGCTTATTGCCGGCGTAATTGAGGGGACGGATTTCGCCCCGCAATTACGCCGGCAGCCGTGCAGCGGGGCGGGGGGCCGGCAGCCCGCCGGCCCCACAGACTGTCATTGTCTACGGCGCGTATGCGCCGTAAATAATTCACATATCACTTTCTCCCCCTGCGGCGGATTCGCCGAGCAGGGAGGAGAGACGGAATCCATAGTTCTCTATGAGAACTGTGGATTACCGTAGTTACTGGGACGGATTGGAGCCGTACTGAAGCGCAAATATGGCGCGCAGTACGGCCTCTATCCGTGCCCAAATAAGCCGTGTGAACATTGCCTAAAGCTGAACACTCTGGTCTTTACCCCTACTGAGAACAGCACAGTTATTAACAGTCCATACACACAGGCTACAATGCAACAAATCCAACTGTTTTAACCTTGAGATTAAGGTCTAATGGTAACAAATTACAGACTCTATTCTTACTCGAAACAATCAACAATACATTGGCTTGGTGTTTTTCTCACAAACGCCACATACCTATTTTGGTGCCAGTTTGGTGGGGGAATATGTTGGCTCATTAACTGTTCTAACATTTGACACAGGGGAATATTTGTTCTCTCTGCAGTAGACCAGAATACAGCTATACCACAACATGCAGCACAACTAAAGATCCCACTGTCTTGGTGGTACTCATTCTCTTTTCACTCACTCTTGGCCAGCATCACCTCTATGCTGTTCACTGGGTGTCTTATGTGCTTCCTCTATAACAGCCAGAAATCTCTGCATACTGCGTGACAGCTTCTTTGCATCACAGCTGCTTGTTGCAGTCTCTTATAAAAGTGCATTAAGTTGCAGTGTCCACATTAGGCTTGTATACAATTTATATTGCAGTGTCAGTGTGAAATCTTAAAAGGGGGTCTTTCAAATTTTCACCTTGGACGTACAGTATTTCATGAAAGTGAGTTTACACCTCATATTTTTGTAAAAATTGTATTATATCTTTTCATGGGACAACACTCTAGATATGACTCCTTGATACAATGTAAAGTAGTCAGTGTACAGCTTGTATAACTAAATTTATAACTAAATAATCTAAATTTGGTGTGCCTCAAAATAACTCGATACACAACCATCAATATTTAAACCACTGGCAACAAAAGTGAGTACAACTCAGTGAAAATGGACTGTCATGGGGGCTGGCGCGGGTGCCCTTGTCCCCCGCGGCCGCCCCCCTGCCCACAGGGGGTCCGGCGCGGGTGCTGCGGCCACCCGTGACCATCCCCTTGCTGCCCCGGCGCCTGTACAATTACCCGTTTACGCTCATGTGCTTCCTGCTCCTGCCTGTCCCAGCCGCCGCGCACGTACCCGCAGCTTAGGGCGCGCGTGCGACGGCTGGTCTGGGTTTAAAGGGCAATTTGTCAATTGCCGGCCGCTGGTTCTATATAAGGTACACGCCTCCTGCACTCTCTGCCAGTTTGTTGGTGTGTGTTTAGTGAGTCTTGAGAGTGTTGGAGTTCCGTATTGATTACCCGTGTACCAGTGCACAGTACACTGGCCTGGGCCACTCCGCTATGGGACCTAGAAGAACCATTGACGGCAAATCTGCAAGCCTTCCTCCAGGGGTTCCACACTGTCTTCGAGGAACCTGGCCGCACCTCTTCCGCTTCCGCAGCTCTGCTCCGTCTCCGTCAGGGCGACTCTTCTGTGGGTCAGTACTCCATGCAGTTCCGCACCCTAGCCTTTGAGCTGGACTGGAATAATGAAGCTTTGGTGGCGACCTTCTGGCAAGGCCTGTCTGGGCGCATTAAAGATGAGCTTGCGGGTCGGGACCTGCCATCCGCTCTGGATGAACTAATTCGGTTAGCCCCCCGAATTGATATTCGGTTTTCCGAGAGACAACAAGAGCTCCGCCTCCGATGGGAGTTCGCCCGACCACGCCGTCTACCTCGTCTGGCTCCCGTTTTCCAACAACCTCCACTTCCTCCACCTATGGTTCCTGAGGACGAACCCATGCAGGTCGAGAGGGCCCACCTGACCCAGGAAGAACGTTCGCAGCATCGTCAGAGGCAGCTGTGCTTCTACTGTTGCGGTTCTGGCCACTTCATTGGGGACTGTCCGGAGCGCCCGGGAAACTCTCGCACCTAGGGCTCGCAGGAGAGGCATCCCTAGGTGTCAGTGCGGCCTCTCCCCGTCTGACCATCCCCGTACTATGTGGAGTTTCGCTGGACAGCACCTTTCAAGCCACCGCC
The DNA here is from genome assembly GCA_025379985.1 of Phyllomedusa bahiana. Lineage (NCBI taxonomy): Eukaryota > Metazoa > Chordata > Amphibia > Anura > Hylidae > Phyllomedusa > Phyllomedusa bahiana. Next base: position 1,563 of record JAODAL010044661.1, on the reverse strand, counting down.
TTCCTTGTTTGGGGGTCCGCTGTTAATTTTGCCAGCCACGCACTGGTGTCCATCTTCCGTCCCCCGGCCACCCCTCCCCAGAAACTATGTTCATCTCATCCGTCAGTGGCGAATGCCTAAAGGATGCTATTCGGTTCCGCACTGCGCCCCTCATCTTGCAGATTGGCGCCCTACACAAGGAGACTGAAACTTCTTTTTCTGCCTCATTCCTCGTCTGAAATTCTCCTGGGCCTCCCTTGGTTGCAACACCATGCCCCGACCTTAGACTAGAACACGGGCGAGATTATCCGTTGGGGTCCCTCGTGCCACTCACGATGTCTTCCTGTACTCCGTCCAACTCTACGGCCCGCCTCTGTAAAGTCTACGTAGCCTCTGCCGGGTCTGCAAACTCCTTACCTGGATCTAGCCGACGTCTTTTCCGAAAGACAGGCCGAAACTCATCCCCCGCATCGGCCGTTCGACTGTCCTATTGACCTGCAACCCGGTAGTACTCCTCCCTGAGGCAGAGTCTATCCTCTTTCTGTCCCGTAGACTAAGGCGATGTCGGAATATATCCTGGAGAATCTCCGTAAAGGCTTCATACACAAGTCTTCCTCGCCTGCGGGGGCCGGTTTCTTCTTTGTTGAAAAGAAAGATGGTACTCTCCGGCCCTGTATCGATTATCGGGGACTCAACAAAATCACTATAAAAAAATCGATACCCCCTGCCTCTGATCTCGGAGCTTTTTGATCGCCTCCATGGTGCAAAAATTTTTGTTGGATTTACGCGGAGCATACAACTTGATTCGTATCCGTGAAGGTGACGAATGGAAAATGGCCTTTAATACCCGAGATGGCCATTTTGAATATCTCGTCATGCCATTTGGCCTCTGCAACGCTCCGGCGGTGTTCCAGAATTTCGTCAATGAGATCTTCCGCGATCTTCTCTACGTCTGTGTTATCGTCTACCTAGATGACATCTTAATCTTCTCTCCTGATCTGGAAACTCACCGCCACCACGTCCGCCAGGTGCTCAAACGTCTCCGTGACCACCAGTTATATGCCAAACTGGAGAAATGCTTGTTTGAACGCACCTCGTTGCCCTTCCTGGGGTACATCATCTCGGATCAGGGTCTCCAGATGGATCCCTCTAAGCTTTCAGTGGTCTTACAGTGACCTCGACCAGTGGGCCTTCGGTCCATCCAATGCTTTCTGGGGTTTGCAAACTATTACAGACAGTCCGTCCCGCATTTCTCCACGCTCGTGGCCCCGCTGGTGGCCCTTACGAAGAAAAATGCCAATCCTAAATCCTGGCCTCCAGAAGCCCAAGAAGCCTTTGATCGCCTTAAATCGACATTCGCTTCAGCTCCTGTTATGTCTCGCCTGGACGCGCAGCGTCCATTTTTCCTAGACGTGGACGCCTCCTCAGTAGGTGCAGGCGCTGTCCTCCTACAGAAGTCCTCCTCTGGGAAACTGCGTACTTGCATCTTCTTTTCCAAAACCTTCACCCCAGCCGAAAAAAATTACACAATCGATGACCGCGAACTACTGGCCATTAAGTTAGCCCTTAAAAAGGGAACCCGGG
>JAODAL010044660.1:0-32669 GCA_025379985.1 Phyllomedusa bahiana | reverse complement strand
TCAGTGGAGAGGAGGAAGCGATGGGGTTTGTTTTTTAAATACGGGTCCCGCCACAAAAGGGAGAGGGCGGTCGCAGAAGTCCGCTGATATGATTCCGCCAGCCACGGTCAGCGCAAACCCCGCTCCTCGCTTATCGCCGTCAAAAAGGTCCAGGACCTCTCAAGCCTGGGCCTTCTTTGAGCAAGCCTCTGATTCACCCAGCGATGTCATATGCCGCCTTTGCCGTAAACGCATAAGTAGAGGCAAGAACCTTAAGTGGTTAACCACCACCAACATGTCTAGTCACATGCAGCGAATGCATGAGTTGAAATGGAGGGAACACTTGGCCAAAAAAGGCCAGACCGACGCCGGGCCTCCAACCACTGTCACACCCTCTGTCTCCGCCTCCTCCTCCTCCGCCACCACCAAGCGTTCCTCAGCTGCCCATGTCTCTCAGAGTCATGATCAGGGATCAGCCTCCGCTTCAGCCTCCACCGTCGCACGAGTACCACCAGCACCACCAGAGACCCATCCTACCCTTCTCCTTCGCCGTTGAGGACCTGCACGCCGTACAGCGGCCAGTCTAGCAGCCAGCCTTCTGTCTTCCAGGTTTGGAAGCAGAAGAAACACTTTAACCCAAACCATCCCAAAGCCAAAAGCCTGAATGTCGGCATTGCCAGGCTTTTGGCCTTGGAAATGTTGCCTTTCCGTCTGGTGGACACAGATGGGTTCCGCCACGTCATGGCCCTCGCTTGCCCCCAATACCAGATGCTGAGCAGGCATTTCTTTGCCAGAAAAGCCGTCCCTGCCCTGGCCAGCCACGTGTCATCTAAATTTCAAGCGCGTTGTCTGCATCTGTGTCCGGAAAAGTCCATCTCACCACCGACACATGGACTAGTAAGCACGGCCAAGGCCGCTATATCTCTGTGACAGCTCACTGGGTGAGCTGGGTGGATGTCTCTGGGGGTGACGGTGGCTCTCAGGCTCGGCGCACGCTCTTCAAAACCGCAGGGATGGTGCAGGGCTCTTTCCCCCAAGGTCCTCTGGTGGCATCACGTGCCCAGAGACACCAGGCCGTGTTGAAATTAATCTGCCTTGGAGACCGTCCACACACAGGTCAGGAGCTGTGGACGGCTCTAAGCAACAAGACCGAGCGCTGGCTGGGTGACAAGAACCTTGTGCCAGGCAAGGTGGTGTGCGATAACGGGCGAAATCTGCTGGCCGCCCTTAAGATCGGTAGGCTGGAGCACATCCCTTGCCTGGCACATGTCATGAACCTTGTCGTCCAGAAATTTCTAAAGAGCTACCCGGGTCTGGACTGCCTGCTGAAGAAGGCTCGAGGTCTGAGTTCGCACTTCCGCCGTTCGCACCCTGCTTCGTCCCGCCTGGCTGCGTTGCAGCGTCAGCTCGGCCTCCCCGTCAACCGTCTCATTGTTGACGTGGCAACACGCTGGAATTCCACCCTCCACATGCTCCAGCGATTGTGGCAGCAGCGCAATGCCATTACGCAGTACGAAGTGACACATGGCCTGACAAGCAGCGGTACGGACCTCGGGGTGTTGAACCACCGAGAGTGGAGGCAGGTGAAAGAGCTCTGCACCATCCTTGCCAGTTTTGAAGAAGCCACCAAAATGGTCAGTGCGGACAATGCCCTTGTCAGCATGAGCATTGTGGTGATCTTAGTTCTGGAACGATCGTTGGACACTCTGAAACAACAGGTCCCGCCAGCGACGGAGGAGGAGACGGACACAGATGCGGACACGGAGCCTTTCTCTCCGTCAAATCCACAAGGCCCGACAGTTTCACAATTTCATCGGTCTTCATTAGGCAGTGGTTCGGGGTCCAGAGCTAGTGCAAGGTGGCGCATCAGCTCTCAGGGTGCATCATCTCAGGCAAGTCAGGGCTGTGTTGAAGCTGTGCCGGAGGCAGCGGAGGAGGAGGAGGAGGAGGTATTCCTAGACACCGATGTTACCGACGTCCCTGCCTTGGAAAGAGGTTGGCGCGAATTTGACGGAGGAGGAAGATGAGGAAGATCAGTTTGCTAGTGCCCCTCGACCCAGAGGCTTGGGAAATCAAGGCTCCATCTCTCACATGAGTGCTTGGATGCTCCATTTCCTCCAACATGATCCTCGCATTAAGGCCATCAAAATGAACAACAGTTACTGGGTGGCCACCCTCCTGGATCCCCGGTACAAAACAAAAATCAGCACTTTCCTTCCACCCACCCAAATAGAGAGTAAAATGCAGGAAATGGAGACCTTGCTGATTGATCAACTGGAGACATCTGTTGCGTCTGCTTCACGTTCCCCAAATGTCACGGTGGAACAACATCAGCGACGTGACAGCAGTAGAGTGCCAAGTAGGCGTAGCCGGCAGCAGCAGGCAAGGTGGCAGAAGCCTAATGGGTGACCTCTGGCAATCTTTGTTTACCACCTCACCAACGCATGCAATGCAGGGCACACATCCAACACACAGAGATCAGCTTAAGATCATGGTGCACGACTATCTGCGTCTCAACACCGATGTTTTTGCATGTGTTCCGGACCCAATAGACTTCTGGGTATCCAAAATGGACGAATGGCCCGAGCTGGCTCGTCACGCCATAGAGGTGTTGTCCTGCCCAGCAGCCAGCGTCATATCTGAGCGGACCTTCAGCACAGCTGGAGGAGTCATTACAGACAAACGCATCCGGCTTTCCACAGATAATGTGGATCGTTTGACTTTCATCAAGATGAATCAGGCATGGATCTCTGATGATGTTGTGGCCCAATTGCCGAGGTCACGATTAGTTGCCGGTCTACTTCACATTCCTTTTCAAACAGAAATGGTCCTCTTGAAAACTTTTTTTTAAATGATCATTTCTTACTGCAATTTTTATTCTCTTTTCCCAACAGTTCATTTTGTGGTTTTGCTGTGAGGAGACTGTAAAAGACAGCAAGGTTTCATGACAACACCGTATTCCATTTACTCACTTTATCTTAAGAAGTTTTCGCATTGTCAATGGTTTTGAGGTCATGTTGCTGTGAGATACAGCAATAATCATGGTGCTGTGGAACAGGAAAATGGTGACTTCTAAGTGGCTTTCTCCTCACAATTTTTGATTAGTGGCTGAGAAGTCATATTTATAATTTTTTGGGGGTCATGTTGCTGTGATTGAACTGCTATTATACTCATGGTCCTTTGTCACAGAAGATGTGGCTTTCTAAGTGGCATTTCTCCCTCACATTTTTTAACAGTGGCTGAGAAGTCTTTTTTTATAATTTTTTGGGGCATGCTGCCTTTGATAATGCAGCAATCTAACAGGTTCCTATTTTAAAAAAATGTTTGTTCTAATACAGACCATTTGTTATTCACAATTGACCAAAGTGGGCTCGAAGGGTCCTGCTTTGAATTTTTGGGGAGGCATTTTGCTGTGACATGCAGCTATACTACAGGTTCCTATACTAAAAAATGTTGTTTCTAATCAGACATTTGTTCTTCACAATTGTCAAGAGTGGCTCCAAGGGTGATGGTGCTCTCAGAAACAGGAATAGGTAGGACACTGTAATTGGACATATTGCAAAATGTGACTTGTTTTTGCAAGATCTTATACATAGTATCATCCCTGTATTGAGACAACCCATTTTATACAAATTGAAAAAAGAGTACAATGACCATGGTGGGACTTCCATCCTATTTTTTAAAAAATGTGTTTTCTAGAATTAATGTACTAAAAAACTTGCATGTACAAAATCGTCTGTTAAAAAAAATTTCCTCTGAATTGTACAAGGTTGAGGTACAGGAAACCCTTGACCAGATGTAGGGTATCAGAGGGCATGGAATATGGAGCACGGACAGAGAACAAAGTACAGAGGACACCATTTCTCAGCACGTTGAGTAAATGAGAAATATGAATGCCAATAGAATAAAGGTGCTCCTGGGTGTATCAGGAGCGTTAACACCCAGTATTTCCAAGTGAAGCTCAATTGGTCACACACTTCATACGGAGGGGCAAGTGCTACCCAGGTTATAGGTGTACAGAGGAAAGGCTGGAGGGACTGGAGTTCTCTCACACTTCCGCTTCCGCACTCTGCTTCAGCCACAGACAGTTTTAGTTGCTGCGTCTAAGGGCATTTTACCTGTGTGTTTAGATAGATGACGGAACGCCAGCCTGGGCTTTCACCGCCACCTCTGTAAACTCCGTCCCTGGGTCATGTCGTGCCAGGACAGGTATAGTCAAGTCCAGTTCAAAACTAAAAAATGGTGGTGATAGACTCATTTTTCGGCACTTTTGAAATGTGGGGGTCATGCAGGTTTGGGGCTTCTTGGCTGTGGCCAGGACAGGTATAGTCAATGTTCAGTTCAAACTAAATGGTGGTTGAAAGATCCTTTTTAGGCACTTTTTAAATGTGGGGGGTATGCAGGTTCTGGGGCTCTGCGTGGCCCACGGACAGGTATAGGTCAATGTCAGTGAAACTAAATATTGGTGTTGAAAGACTCCTTTTTCGGCACATTTTTAATGTGGGGGTCATGCAGGTTTGGGGTCATGCTTGGCCCAGGACAGGTATAGTCAATGTCCAGTGTGAAACTTAAAATGGTGGTTGAAAGACTCTTTTCGGCCACTTTTTAAATGTGGGTGGTGTCATGCAGGTTTTGGGCTCATGCTGTGGCCCAGGACAGGTATAGTCAATGTCCAGTGAAACTAAAATGGTGGTTGAAAAGACTCTTTTTCGGCACTTTTTAAATGTGGGGGTTCATGCGGGTTTGGGGGCTCATGCTGTGGCCCAGACAGGTTTCGTCAATGTCCAGTGAAACTAAAATGGTTGTTGAAAGACTCCTTTTTCCGGAACTTTTTAAAAAAGTGTGGGGTCCATGCTGGTTTGGGGCTCATGCTGTGGCACAGGGTCAGTATTGTCAATGTCCAGTGAAATCTAAAAATGTGGTTGAAAGGACTCCTTTTTCCCGGCACTTTTTAAATGTGGGTCATGCAGGTTTGGGCTCATTCTGTGGCCCAGGACAGGTATAGCTCAATGTCCAGTGAAACTAAAGATGAGTGGTTGAAGATCCTTTTTTTTTTGTGTTTTTCCGACTTTTTAAATGTGGGGGTAATGAAGGTTTGGGGGCTCATGTGTGGCCCAGGATAGGTATATTTCAATGTCAGTGAAACAAAATTTGGTGGTTAAAAGACCCCTTTTTCCGGCACTTTTTAAATGGGGGGGGTCAGGGCGGGTTTTGGGGGGCCCCATGCTGGGGCCCCAGGAAGGTAAAAGTCAATGCCCAGTGAAATTTAAAATGGTGGTTAAAAAGATTTCCTTTTCCGGGCACTTTTAAATGTGGGGGTCTTTTGCGGGTTTTGGGGGCCCCATGCTGTGGCCCGGGAAAGGTATAGTCAATGTCCATTTCCCAACCCTAAAATGGGGGGTTTAAAAGATCCTTTTTCCCGGCATTTTTTAAAATGTGGGGGGCATGCGGGTTTTTGGGGCTCATGCTGCTTTTCCCAGGACAGGGTATTCAATTCCAGTTCAAGTAAATGAGGGTTCAAATCATACTGCCTTCTGGAAATTTTAAATTTTTGGGGGTTTGATGCGGGTTTTTTAAGGGTCGGGGTTTGGGGTCAAGACAGGGATTAGTTAAGGGTCTGTGACTTTTTTTCGGGTGACTTTTAAAAAACCCCTAAGTGTGTTCCCTTTAAATTTTAGCATTTACCCATTTAAATTTTTGGGGGATTTTTAATTTCAGCTTCTTCACCCTTTTGTTTGGGTGTAAAATGAAGGTGTTGTTGCTCTCCCATGGGGACTTTAAGGGTTTTCTTTCGCGAAATAATCGATGCTCATTTCCCAAAAAAACCTTTTCGATAGCCCCCCGGATTTATCAAACTATCGATCGATCTCGATAGCCAAGGGAAAACGTCAAAAACTAGTCATTAGTCATTTTCTCTATATTTTACATTTAACATAAGTTTTTTGTAGGACAATCAAGAATGGCTTATTAAGTGCTAGGATAACTTAAAAGTAAGAAAACTTTTTTTTTTTAAAAAAAACTAATTTAAAAATTATGACATTAAACAAAAAATAGTGTTTTACTAGCGACCAAACAGAAGGGAAAATTTTTTTGGAAAGTAAAAAATTATCAAACCATCCTTTTCTTATTAATGAAACCCCCGCTCAATTGTTATTAATAAACGATAAATACATGCATAATCTCAGTTTCAATTAAAATGTAAGCTGTAATTAATTGTGATTTGCCGGCTAATATGAGGCATTTCACAGATGTTCGTGATTAAAGGTTGATTTTTTTTGTCTTCTTTTATGACGTAACATGACTTTTAGAGCTATTTTTCTTTTTTTTTTCAGTAGCCCCTTCAGTGGAAAAATACTTTTAAAATTTAAAGGTAAACATGTATGAAGTTGGGCCTTTTAAAACCCTTTTTGTTTTTTTTTTTCGTGTTTTAAAAGCACCGAAATTTTATGAAGTGATGTATATGCGGTTTTTTAAAAAAAGGGGGCTAAGGTTCAAGGACCCGCTTATATTTTTGGGTGCAGTACTTTGGCATATTAGAAATGCGCCAAATGTTTATAAATGAATGCCAGAATTGGATAACGGCTGCTCAAACAGTTCATTAAGCTGTTTTTGTAATCTAAAATATATTATGTTAATGCTAAAATTTTGAGGAGATTTTTATATTTTTATTTTAATTATAATTTTTTATGATTCATAAATGTGTCTAATATTATGGATGTGGTTCTGCACACACCCAGAATGCCCCCACATGTTTGGCGCATTACAAAGTATCGGTCTGGTGCACAGTGTGCCAAACATGCCGAATGATGTGCCATACATAGTGAACACTCACTTTTGGGGCATTTCTCACCAGAACAGTGAAAATGACTGGTTCAGACATGTCACCCCAAGTGTATTGCAGGGGCTTATGCTTAAATTAGTAATATAGCCATATTTAAAAGTCCATGTTTTTGCCCACAAGTTCTGGAGTTGCTGTGATTCCACTGAACCAAACAGACCACCTTAGGGTTCACCATCATCCTAGTGTCATGTCCATAATATGAAAGATAAAATGTGGCTGTATTGTATCTGTGGGACAACAGGCTTACAATTTCACGACAGGTTTAAAATGCTTACATTTTAACTACTGTACTAATAGTAGTGATAGTATAAAGATGTTGTTCATTATTTTTCTGTGTTCATTTTCAGTGCTGTCTAAAGAGAAAGATGCAAAATTTGCACCAAAATTGCAATGCGTGCACATACTGTAGTATTAGCGAAGCAGAACTTTAATTTTAACGAGATTTCCCATTACAGACACTAATAGCATATTAGTAGGATCGATGTGGTCCAATAGGTATGGTCCCTCGAAACCTCTCATTCAGAATTTAGATATGGTCATGCTTGTGCGGTTACTTTACATATATTTTCAATGGGAGTTTTGAGTATAGTCTAGTGCAACTGTTTGACTGTACTCAAAACTCCCATTGAAAAGAATGTAAAGAAAGCACACAAGTGCAGTCACTTGTCCTGCTGAATAAGGTATTTCTGGGGCCCATTTTTATGATAGGTGCAGGTACTAGAGGTAGGAGTCACACTCATCAGACATGCATGGCATATATTATTGATATGCCATAAATGTCTAAGATATGAAAATCCCCTTAAAGGGGTGTTCCCACGGAGAAAAGTGTACTGCACAGGTCACTCTCAACTAGCTGTGAGCCGACTGTGCATGAGAATGAGGAGGGCGGTGCTTGCGTCTCCCCATTCACCTCTATAGGAGCTCCCGAATATAACTGAGCTCACACACTCAGCTATATTCGGAACTTCCATAGAAGTTAAAGGAGAGGATGGCAGCAAGAGCTACCTTCCTCATCCTCATGCATGATCAGATTGCAGCTAGGTGGGAGTAACCTGTGCAGAACATTTTGATTAGTGAAGCTTTCCAAGTATAATTTAACCCCATTCCCATTTTATTCCTCCTCACCTTTCAAGAGCCACAACATTTTTTTTATTTTTTGACCTACATAGTCATGTGAGGGCTTGTTCTTTTTAGGCACAAGATATAATTTTTAATGGCACCATTTACTGTACAGTATAATGTACTAGTAAACTGAAAAAAAGTGGTATGAAATGTAAAAAATAATTTTTGTGGAAGTTTTTCTTATACGGTGTTCACTCTTCAGTATAAATGATATGTTATCTGTGCTCTGCAGGTCGGTTAAATTCAGGTGATACCAAATATAAAAGGTTATGTTACAATCTAGTAGTTTTTAAAATTATCTATTTGCTTTGCGCTGCAGCACCATTTTAGGCTAATAACTGTTTTTTTTTTTTTACCTATGGACCTAAATGTGGGCTCATTTTTTACGGGTTGAAGTTTGGTTCTTCTTGGTGTAATTTATATAAACAATTTTTTCGTCACTCTTTATTCCAATTTTTTGAAATGAGCAAAAAAATGCTATTTATTCATTCTATGGTCAGATTACAGAAAAAATTATATTATTTTAATAGATTAGCATTTTATAGATGCAGAGATCAATTATGTGTAACTTTTTAATGTATTTTTTATTTGTAAAATGGGGGGTATTTGAACTTTAAATATTTTTTTTACTTTCTAATTTTAAGACTTTTTTGTTGTTAATGGCGTGTGTCACCTGTAATTTATGCATGTGGAGTGGTCTCAGAGAGTGAGCCCATCCTATATATTCTTGACAAAATTATGACGTAAGTTTGCATAAAATATCTGTAGGAGGTTAAGGGGTTGTCCACCTATTAGGAAGATCTAACAACCAGCTTTTGGGGCCTAATTAAAATAAAAAACTAATACCCATCTTCCTCCAATCTCTGGTTCCAGCGCAGCATCCTCAAGTCTTCTGTTCTCATTCTTGTACTTCCGGAAGGGAACAACACCGCTGATTTGCTGCAGCGGACACATGCCTCTACTTACATCACCATTCTGAGCTATTCACTCCAAATGGTGATGTAAATGAGTGTCATGTAAGTGCTGCAGAGGTGACATCCCCACTTGAAAAAACAAGAATTAAGACTGGAGGACATGGTGCAGGAACAAGGAACAGGAGGGAGGTGAGTATAAGTTTTTTTATTATAATGGGGCCCCAAAAGCTGGCTGTTTTTTCAAGAGGTGGACAACCCCTTAACGGCCAACATTTACATGGCAGTATTTTGATCACTGCTTTGCATTAACGTTTTTAAGTTAAAACCAAAAGTGGGTCAAAAACAATGTAAAAGTATAATGGGAACTATGTTCGGGACCCGGAACTGTTTTTGTCTTGTCTTCAAGTAAAGGCGGCAGAGAGAGTATAATAACAACACTGCCAGATGAGACTACACAGAGGCCTTTCTTATCTGGGTGTAATACAGATGAATCTTGGGGTTTGCATTACAAATTGTTCACTTGGGAACCCTGTGGGTGTACACACAAAACTAAGATAACCGCTTGGTTCTATAGTAATCTAAGTTTACTTCAGCATGATTGGGTAGGGATGCGAGAGTTGTTGATTTACTATAAACCCAAAAATGCAGCATTATTACTGTACTGTCAAAAGGCTTACCAAGAACTGGTGGTGAATCCATTGGGATGCTTTGTAATTGAAAAAAAAGACTGTAACAAAGGGCAAAATCTAAGGGGTCCCCCTGGCTTTTACCATTTAAACCTAATAGAGTGATCTGCCTTTGCTGTAGACAACTCTAAGGCTGCTTTCCCTCAGGGCAGTCTCCAATAGTCACAGCTGACAAATACTGGAATATTATTGTAGGCCCAGGCAAAAAGTAGTTGTACAGGCAGAAAGTCAAGGCAGGTAGAATTCAGGCCTTACAGGTAACTAGCAAAAAGTCTTGACAGGCAGCAAATGTTGATAGTGGCCAAGAAGTAAGCCAGGTTATAACTTTACAAAGGCAAGATGAATACACAACTGTAGTTTACACAGTATTAGAAACCTATTGCTCTAGGAATGCGCAGGACCAGGAGTATCTCTTTAAATCCAACAAGATGTGCAGACATTGGAGGGGGATGCCAAGCAGCAGCTCATACTGGCCCTTTACATTAACAAGGGACAGTGCATGATCAAGAGAGAAAAGGATGGACAGTGCCGTCAGCAGGATAACCACAACACAGAGCAGTGAAGAGGAAGTCAGACCTAGTGGTGCCCAGGGCAGGTGCATGGGACTGTGACAATTGCAGCCTTCCAAAATAGGACTTTTTTGTAACCATATAGACACAATGGGCGACATGTATGAAGATCGGCGTGTCGAGGTGGCCATTTTCACGTTTTTTCCATGAAAACTGCGCCTGATGTATGGCCGTGCCCGAAGTGCGCTCATAATGCGGTGTAAAGTTCCCCATGCCTCGCTTGTGTGTGAGGCGCATTGCGGAACTTAGGTGCATAAGTAATGCACCTAACATGTATTAAGTTTCTAGACAGGCTGGAAATCAGAGATAAATCATTAAGCATGTCAGTGAATAGAAATCCTGCTTGGAGGACCACAGGCCCCAGCAATACCTGTGCTGTGCTGGCTCTTGCTGTATATACTAAATAGAATAAAAGGTGAAAGTAGCAAAAATACTTCTCCAATTGTTGGTATTAAAAATGAAAAAAATTAACATCAGTACAACATCATCTGTGGCTTATTTAATGTAAAATTAGTTAAAGTTTATCGGAATTTTTAAGACATTTTATAGCTGATATTTTTTTCTTTTGAGATATTATATAAATTTCCAATAATTTTAAATGAACAACTTTTTCAATACATTGAAATCTTTTTTATACAACTTGGATATTTCTCTTTATTAATTACTTTTATTGACAAATCATTTTTATTATTGTACTGTTGCAACTGTACATTTTGCCCCATTAAAATAATTTCTAGCTCCACTTCGCCTCCTCCGGCTCAAGTAGACCACATTGAAATTGGTCTGCCTGTAGGAGCTGTAATGCGCCTCACTTTGCCGACCGGCATTCATACATGCGTCGGGGTTTTCGAATCTGGTGCGTCCCACCCCAGAACGCCCACAGCACGTCCCTTCATGTTAGGCACATTACAAAGTGGCGAGCTTGCGCCTAACATCGCATTAGCGTGTCCGACAGCAGAGCCGGCAAAGTGAGGTGCAGTATACGCCTGAAAGCAGGCGAAAAGCCCGTTCACACATGTCCCCCAATATCTGCATAGATGCTACATGCACCACACAATATAATATTATTCACCTAGAAGAGATAATTAATGTTTTTGTTTCAGATGCAGTGGAACATTAAAGACAACCAGGTTACAAAAGTCTGCATAAGCTTTAAGAACATCTATCTGTCTATTTTGCTATCTATTTATTTCACTGTCTATTGATCAATCTATACATCTATGATCAAAATATATACAGTGAAGGAAATAATTATTTGATCCCTTGCTCATTTTGTAAGTTTGCCCACTGACATGAAGACATGAACAGTCTATAATTTTAAGGGTAGATTAATTTTAACATTGAGAGACTGAATATCCAAAATAAAATCCAGAAAATCACATTGTATAAATTATATAAATTTATTTGCATTTTGCAGAGAGGAATAAGTATTTGATCCCCTACCAACCATTAAGAGTTCTGGCTCCTACAGACCAGTTAGACGCTCCTACTCAACTCGCTACCTGAATTAAAGACAGCTGTCTTAAATAGTCATCTTTATAAAAGACTCCTGTCCATAGACTCAGTTAATCAGTCAGACTCCAACTTCTATGACATGGGCAAGACCAAAGGGCTTTCTAAGGATGTCAGGGACAAGATCATAGACCTGCACAAAGCTGGAATGGGCTATAAAACAATAAGTAAGACGCTAGGTGAGAAGGAGACAACTATTGGTGCAAAAGTAAGAAAATGGAAGAAATGCAGAATGACTGTCAATCGACATCAATCTGGGGCACCATGTAAAATCTCACCTCGTGGGGTATCCTTGATCATGAGAAAGATGATCAGCCTAAAACTACACAGGGGGAACTTGTTAATGATCTCAAAGCAGCTGGGACCACATTCACCAAGAAAACATTGGTACACATTACACCATAATGGTTTAAAATCCTGCAGTGCCCGCAAGGTACCCCTGCTCAAGAAGGCACATGTGCAAGCCCATCTGAAGCATGCCAATGAACACCTGGATGATTCTGTGAGTGATTGGGAGAAGGTGCTGTGGTCAGATGAGACAAAAATTGAGATCTTTGGCATTAACTCAACTCAACTGTTTGGAGGAAGAGAAATGCTGCCTATGACCCAAAGAACACCGTCCCCACTGTCAAGCATGAAGGTGGAAACATTATGTTTTGGGGGTGTTCCTCTGCTAAGGGCACAGGACTACTTCACCGCATCAATGGGAGAATTGATGGAGCCATATACCGTAAAATCCTGAGTAACAACCTACTTCCCTCCGCCAGGACATTAAAAACGGGTCGTGGCTGTGTCTTCCAGCAAGACAATGACCCAAAACATACAGCCAAGGCAACAAAGGAGTGGCTCAAAAAGAAGCCCATTAAGGTCAAGGAGTAGCCTAGCCAGGCTCGAGACCTTAATCCCATAGAAAACTTAAAGAGAGAGTTGAAGCTCCGAGTTGCCAAGTGACAGCCTCAAAATCTTACTGATTTAGAGATGATCTGCAAAGAGGAGTGGACCAAAATTCCTCTTGACATGTGCGCAAACCTCATGATCAACTACAAAAAATGTCTGACTGCTCTGCTTGCCAACAAGGGTTTTTCCACCAAGCATTAAGTCTTGTTTGCCAGAGGGATCAAATACGTATTTCTCACTGCAAAATGCAAATACATTTTTATAAATTATACAATGTGATTTTCTGGATTTCATTTAGGATATTCTATCTCTCAATGTTAAAATTAACCTACCCTTATAATTTTAGACTGTTCATGTCTTTGTCAGTGGGCAAACTTACACAATCAGCAAGGGATCAAATACTTATTTCCTTCACTGTATATATCTATTTATTTATCTATCTGTGACTGTTTATCTCTTTATATGTCTATCTATCTATGCATCTGTGTATCTTTCTATCTACGTACCTACCTGTATTTATTAATTACATCTTATAAGTACGATTATACTACTTATCAAAAGTCATCAAAAGTTGCACAACACAGACAGTAATTGTTTGTTTTAAACAAAGGTCTACATAACCATTTAGAACATCTATCTATTTCACTGGCTATTGATATATTTATAAATCTAAGATCAAAATATCTATGTACCTACCTGTATTTATTAATTGACTTTTATGAGTATGACTATACTATCATAGGCATTAAAAGTTGCGTAACAGAGGCAAAAAATGTTTGTGTTAAACATATTATAGCCTTTATTTTTTAAACTCTTTACTACCAACAAATTCTTATTTGCCTAAAAAAATATTTGAAAATGAAGAAGAAATAAAGGGAGATAAGTCAATACACAAACAAAGCTATTGTAGAGCTCTGGTAATCTCTTCCTACAAATAACAAAGGCTCCCTCTTGGTACACCATGTTAGAGAAAAGAAAGAAGTAGTAACACACAAAACCTCTACCTTACGTGCAGAATGAATGGGGGTGTACTCCGGTTTTCACTTTTCAGCTCTTTGTGTTTATAATAGACCATTAGAAGGTTTAATTAATCCATTGTCACTGGAATATGCAGGGTCTATAAATAATGTTCAAGTGGCACAGACAGAATGAGGCACACACACCAAGAATGGCAATTTTAAACAAATAATACTTATATGTCAAATAGTATATTATTAGAGAAAATTAAATTACATAATAAATAAAATGACAATAAATTAAATTTATTTAAAAGAAAAATGGTTTGTCCATTTTCTAGAAAACAACTGATTTTTCTATTCTGGTAAATTATAGTACAATTTATATTACATGATATTATTATTATTATTATTATTTAGTTTAATGACATCCATAATTTAGTCTTAATAAACAATTTATGCTAAAAGTTTTAAATATAATATGCTATATGCTACATAAAAGTTAAAGGTTTTAAGGTAGAAAAAAAGGATAATCCTTATAAATTAAAGAACTTACCTATCAGAACAGTCCATTTGGGTGTAACCGAAATGAGGGGAAATGCGTTAAAAACAAATATATATTTAATAATATTATACAAAAATAAAAAGCCCAAAATGTTTAAGATAGATATAGACCTTAAAAGCTGTATGTATTAAACTTTTTATGCTTAATTATTGGGAAAATGTAACCTCCCCCACCCCCCACCCCCAGTGTAGTGTACACTAGATTAAGGGCATAAGCCTCGTGGACAAGGCAGGACAAAAATATTGCCAGGTTAAACACGATATTGTTTTCTAACTCTATATTAATTTTGAAAGTAGAAAAAATCATAAATGAGTTGCTTTTGGCTTGAATCTGGATTTTCCCTAATAATAACAACACATTCATATTTGGGAAAATGTTGTAGGGGCTTTATAAATGTAGTGTCTGGTCTCAGTGACATATTTTTCCGTAAAACTGAAACTAAAAAGCTTTTCTAATTGGTGCATTTATGTTCTGTTTGGCATACTACTGTGAAGTCATCAGGCTATCAGATGTATATTTAGGCTTCTATTTATCTGAAAGAGGCCATATAAATTATCCTTTATACATTGGTATACTTTTTAGCATAGTTGACCACAATATTCTATAGAGATACATCCGGTAAAGAGTATAAATTCTTAGGACCATAGGAGTCCATGAGCCATGCATGTCACTAAGAGAGGAATATGAGAAGGTATGTGTTAGGAAATTCTTAGATATATTTTCCAATGTATATTGCTATCACAGTACGAATGTACCCTATATGGTATGATAAAATGTTATTGTAAAGTTAACTTATAGTATCATGTATAAACAGTGCAAGCCTACTCAATCCCATCCCCAGTAATTGGTCTTATGGGCCTCTTCAGTATTTGTTTTTCCATTCATTAACAGCTGTACAATTTACATTTAACATGTAAACCTTGATAACCAATATATATTGGGCATTTTCTCTTGTAAACAAAAATGTACCAAGATGAGTGTTGCATTGTTTTGTATTAAAAGTCGGAACTTTAAAAAGTTCTAGGAAATGTCCCATGAGACATTCTATGTAAAGCAGGTTAACAAAGTGTGAAAACTACACTTGACATAATTAGAGCATTGAAATCCATGGGGAAAACAGTACACAGATAGTGCAACCTGTGATTGTATAATATGATTCTGCGTAAAACATTTTAAAAAGTTGACAACACACAACTTTGAAAGATCAACTATATGTGTGTGTCTGAAATTCCAGTTGACAGTTGCTGTGCTTTTTTACAAAACACACAAACATAAAGTGAAATAAGTAGAAAATAGTCCACAAATAATTCCCATGTAAAACTTCCTTGGTGTTAAGGTAACACTTTGTAAAGATTAGTTCAGGAAGGTAACTGATGATTGTTTTAATATGTATCTCACTTACGCCTAGTACTAGAATATCTGAAATATTGTTGTGCCACTAATGATGGTGTGTCCCTTTTGCACAGCTGGGTGTGTTAATCCAATTCTTCAGTTTGTACAACTGTAATTATTAGTTCCTAGTTAAGGCTCATACACTCTTTTGGAAAGATCCACTTTCTTTTCCATCATGCCGGTTTCAATGTAGATCCCCTTGAAAACCCAAGCATAAGCAGCTCAGATCTGTGTGTGCCTACAGGTTGAAATCTCACATCTGATTCTTCCTGGGAAGAGAATTATAAGCTGGAGAATAGCAGATTTTTGATCACATGGGGAGACAGACAAAAGGATGTAGAACAATTGCTCCCAGTAGGTAGAGGAAAAATGGAAACGAGACTCCCACGATCCTTGCTCTATTGATTAGATTCATTCAGCTGGGTTAGCAATGACAGGCTTAGGGCCAATCACCATAGGGCTATTACGTTTAATTGTGAAGAAGGGTCTAGGTTCATGTAGAGACTAAAGAAAGGAATCACTCGTTAACCTGGGTTTTCAGAACAGATGTGTTTTAATGTTGAGAACTGGAGGAATTCTTTTGAAATATGGTTCTTCATTTCATTAAGAAAAAAACACACACACCAAGCAGCCTAAAGTCTGCAAAACTTGTCAAAGTCATTTCCTTACTAAGTTTCAGGTAGCAGGTTTCCACTTGTACTAAAGACTTATCTATTTCAACCAGAAGCTTTTCGGTCACCTGGAACTGAACACATCCCGTGTTCTTATCTTATCTGGGATAAGGAAATACCCCTTTGGACTGTAAATATGACCTTTCGTGATTAAGGATAAAATGCCTGGACCATAGTTTAAATTAACTTAATAATAAAAGAGCAGGATAATTCATGTGTAATTCAAGAAATGTACAAAAATACAATTAATTCTTTCCATTTGTAGTATATATTGTTTATTCCTTCTAGGTAATATAAATAATTGCTTTTTTTAACAAAAAATGCAGCTAGTACATAAAATAAGATAATCCAATGATGTATGTAAATCGTAGAGATTTAAAAAGTTTAACTGTTCTCATTAGTTTAGTTTTTGTAAAAATTAAAGAAATTGTTTCATTTAATTTATTTTTTTTGTGTGCATATTTTGTGTTTTCATTTTTCCTTCATAAATTAAAAAGGGGATATTGTGTACTAAAAGAAAACAAAAGAAGCCAAGGTACTAATTTAATTTAATGGCCTGCAGTGAGTACCCAATGATGTGACTTGTAGTGCATTTACACAGTCTGCATTTCTTGACAGCAAACATTTTTGCCTCAGGACTCGTCTCAGTTTTCATAACTACCACATTGACTACCAGATATTTTGACTTGTGCTTTTAAAAGCGGCTTAGCTGACATGGAATCCACAAAAGAGACACTAGGGGCAAAGCAGGTTCGGTTTCAAAGGTCAATCAAAGGAGACCAAACAGAACTGACAGTAGTGGCGAGGATGTGTTAAGTCTTGGATGACATTTTCTAGAACTATAGACTTATATGATAGTCTACAAAGCGCCACATTGACACCATAACTGGTTTGACATCATACAGAAGAGTCTTTAAATGTTCTTATGGTAAAATTTTTACTTGTATAGTTTCTACTTATCGAACAGGTGATGAATGAATCTAATCAATAAATTGGCTATTAAATAGGCTGTAGAGTGTGTGTGCCTGAGATAGGGAAATTCGATTGTGAGCCTCATAAGGACATAGATTAAGAAATATCTTACAATGTGCGATTAAAGGTGTTGCTTTGTAAACAACAGATAACCAATCAGTCAATAAAGTCCCAATAGGTATGAAAAAGTGACTTTTGATTGGAAATCAATACTTCACAATAGATTATGGCAGAGAGAATATTGTGCAATTGTGAGTGTAAGAACAAATTCTTAACATATTTTTAAAGAAAAACTTTAGGGATTTATTTTTGGATTATGCAGTAATATTCTTTCCGTATGGTTCTTTTAAAGATTAAGCGATTTTCCACTAAGGCACCTGGCCTGTTTTAGTCTGTTTTTCATTTCTACCAAGCATGCCACAATTCACAAAATAAGTAGTTTCCAATAAGGTATTAAATCTAGCTATCGATCAGGGAACCCCTAATCCTATTGCAGATTCTATGTGCATTGCTATTGTATGTATTGTATTTTTGCACTTGATATTATACTTTCAGATTACTTTATGCTATGATAACAATAAATGGAAATCTTCCCAAAAGCGACCTTCTGACCTACAGTAGATAAATATAGCAGAAGCTCTTATTTTGGTAGTCTGAAGGTTTAGGTCTTCACTAGTTTTCTAAGCCATAGCATGTCCAACTCATCAGCACTACTTACACATTTTAATTACTAGAAACTACACACATGGTCATTTCAATCAATGGGGATTTCTAGATTTCCATTAACTGAAATCTCAGAGCAGGGCAAAACGCCATATTTCTCTCATTTCTCAACTTCAGGAATTGAGGGATGCAGATTGTTCAATTCCCTGTTGTCCTTCATAAGGCTTCACACTATAAATTGAACCATTGCTTATAAAGATGGGTCAATAACCCCAGATATCAATTCTTATAACTCCTTCATGCTGATTTCTCAGATTTTGTTCATTTGTTTCCGGCATTTCCACTAAGGGTTTTGGACCCATCTTGAATGGAAGCTGTTGCACCATTGGATATGTTTTGATTTCACCTTTCTTTTGCCCTTCGACTAAAAAACTATCCTTGGATAATATACAGTCTGATCCATTTATTTATATTTTATCCATGGATGAGAAGTCAGCAAACATTTATGCTTCCTAGCCATGTCTCACCTAACACTACTGTGTTTGCACCATGATCAGCAACCTGGGTTTCAAGAACCCTTATAAGTTTATGAATAATGATGTCTAAAGAGGCACATTCCCTGATTTATCTTATAAATCCGGAGCTTGTCGCACTGGACCCAACAATGTGGTTGGCAGATAAGAGTAAGAACATTAGTAGGCAATAGTCTTTTAATAAAACCTTCTACTGACATTTGCAGTCATGAATAATCGTATTTCTATCATTCTCATGTATTTTTCTTCAATGTTGCTAATATTCTCTAATTGAATTAAGAAAATGTATCTGTATAACCATATTTGGACATCGATATCAAACTTGGGATTATTTAGCTTGGAAAAATGATGACTAAGAGGCGATTTAATTACCATGTAGAAATATGTGAAGGGACAGTATACAAATCTCTTGCATGATCTTTTTACAACTTGGCCTGTAACAACAACATGGGGGCATCCTCTACGTCTAGAGGAAAGAAAATTTCACCATACTCAAAGTTGGGGAATCTGTACTGTAAGAGCAGTAAGACTATGGGACTTGCTGTCACAAGAGGTTGTGATGGTGGATTAATTGACCGAGTTCAGGAAGGGTTTAGATGCCTTTCTTTAAACATATAATATCACAAGTTATGGTTAATAAACTCTGGAGATAGGACGTTGGTCTAGAGATAATTCTGATTTCCATTTTGGGATTTGGGAAGGAATTTTTCCTTATGACAATTAGCATCCACCTCATAGGGGTTTTTGCCTTTCTCTGGATCAACACTGTTGGATTATAGGCGGGATTTGATGGACCTGTGTCTTTTTTCAACCTCATCCACTATGTCACTATGCTATAGGATTAGTATTTTTATGTAACTATTTGTGGCCCACCAAGAGACTTTAAAGGCCTTTGCTATTGGCAAGTGTTTCTGCAAGAACCTTCCCCAACATCCCTGCATAGTCAGTAGCTGTATGGAAATTGTACAGCTGCAGGAGTGGCAAGCTGGCTGTCAGCGGTAGATTGCAGGGACTGTTTGTTACCATCTCTGCCTTCACTGCAGCCACAGAGCTCAAAAAGTGCCATTTAAACAGCTTAACAAGCAGTCTTTAGTCCTCCTGCTGCCGTCCCTAGTGATATGATGTCTTAATAGACCCAGATCAATATTGCAGTGTATGTCAGAAGGGTAATTTATTAGCCCTAGTTACAGGGGAAATTAGCAAAAAAAATGTTGTAAAGATTCCCTAAGCTCTTTTTTTTACCTTATGGGAGGCATGATATGTAAAATAATTAAACATTCATAAAAACAAAATAAAAGCAAGACAAAACAAAATAGAAAATAAATAACAAAAAGCCCAAACCACAAATTTTAGCTCTAAAACAATATATTTCTTTATAAAAATGATCACAAAGAAAAGGGGGGCACAATAAAAAACTTATTTTAGAGGCACTTTTTGCTATAAAAAAAACTTGAAAATCGATGTTTGTAATGTAAAAAGCACATAAAAACAAAGCCCCATCATCATGGAAAAACCAGTATCTAAACGACTGAGCACAGAAAAGTACTTTCAAACACTCATGTACTGAAAAAAAAAAAGTTTCAAGTTTACACGGACACAGACACACAGCCATTGTAACGGCTGGAGTAGTGGACCCGCTGTACAACTGCAGGCAATGGTGTAAGCGGCACCAGGAGCAGTGTCTAGGGGCCACTAATTTTCACCAGAGCCCACCGCAAAGTGAGTTGGACTAGGTGTGGCAAGCGAACCCCCTGTTGTAACTTGCCTGCAATGGTGGTCGAAGTGTGGCGTGGTATAGAATTGCTAGGCTGGTTCGTAGTCAGGGACAGACAGGAATCTCAGGACTGGCAGCAAAGGTTTGTTGTTGAGAGATGGAATTAATAGGTATGGTACACGGAATAGCAATGGAACACAATGAAGTGCTTTCTCTCTAGGCTACAAGGCACTATTGGTCAGGCAAGGAATGGCAGGATGGGACAGGGTTAAATAGGATCAGTGTCCGGTAATCACAAATCACTGGTGCGCTGGCCCTCTAAATTTAACAGAGCCGGCGCGTGCGTGCCCTAGAGAGCGGGGACGTGGACCGGGAAGCAGAGACATCAGGAATGAGGACAGGTGAGTAGCCGCACGCCAGGACAGAGCTGCAAGTGTGCCCACGGCCCAACATGCGGGTCACGGTGCCGCTAGCAGCAGGAGCACCGGTGAGCTTGCGACCTGGAACAAGGGTCGCAGGAGCACCCGTGACAGCCATACTAATAGCCCAATGGCTAGACCAAAGACTATTGCCAGTAGGAGGCAATAAAAGCCCCAGTACTACCCTCTCCTCGATAGTAGGTGTGAGTGGTTGTTTATCAGTAGTTTTGCACTTGAGCAATCTCCCCTGTATGGTATTGTGGCTTTTCTGCATACTGGAGTGAACTTGTTTTTTATCCAGTATGAAGTTTTTTACTAAGCAACTGCCCCTCTAATGGATAGGTGTGGGGGTGATTGTTCATGAATAATCTGCACCTTTGCAACTTCTTCCATGTAGCGTTGTGGGTTATATTGCCTCCTACTGGAAATAGTCTTTTGTCCAGTCATTGTGTTGTGAGTATGACGGTGTGTCTGTATTTTTAAGTAATGTCCCATTTTTCTGTGCCATTTACATGGACGCATGATACTTGCTTACATATCAACCAAACATCTAGTAAAACATTTAGGTGTAGGTTACATCTATGGTCTATATTGGTTTGAAATACTGTCAGACAATTTGGAATCTCAGGGTTTATTTTCTATCTCACTGTCTACATTTGGCTTATTTTATATATAAACATGTTTGCATTGCCTAAAAGGAAGTTTTATTTGCTTTACAAAATCTCACTATAAAATGTTAGGACGCAAACAATTGTATCTATTTTCATAGCCCAGTGACTATTACAAGAAGCTGATGGGTTTACTGTCATTATACTGTGTTGTTACCATGGATTGCTTGTATTTTCCATGACCTCTTATGTCATTGTAATTGCTGCGTCTTCTTCCATGCAGACAAAAAAAACAGACTGATTTAAACTTTCCTCACAGTGTTTGAAACTGAGTGGAATTTTCATTAAGCGTCTTCCAATGACTTTTCCACTGAAGTGGTGTTTGCTCAGAACATGAGCTGAAGAGGCTAAACACATTTTTTAAAATTAAATTCTAATTTACAAAAAAAGCTAACAGAAGATGACGTGAGTTATTTATAAAGCCTTGCGGTTGTCTCTGTTCTGTCATTGGATTTGTTCATTCAAACAAGATGTATTTGTTGAAGAGATCTCTTTTATGTGTCACATTTTGGAAACAACCGGCAACAGGTAGGGCTAAGTGTTGTGTAATATGAGAAAGTCCATGGCATACCTGTAAATGTACCTGTGTTAGCCCTTCATTAATGAGGACAGCAAGCTTCCTCCCCCTGGGCTCAATTCACTTCAGAGGAACTGGTGGCGAGGTCTCAGCTGTATCTCTAGCTACCTGATACAGGATAAAAGACTTTAGAGGACAACTCTAAACAGTCTGACTCTCAAGACCTGCCCTAAGGTATAAAGATGAGATAGCCAAGGGATAAGACAACAGAATGGATACCTTTTCCTATCACAGGGTATAGATTTCTTATCTTATTTGAATTTAGGATTGCTGTTCAGACCAAAAACAATCATTAAAGTCACTCAAAAGGGTCATGATAGAGGTTACATATAGGAAAGAAATCACAGTAATAAAATATACTCAATATATTAAACACTACTCTCGTAGCCAATAGTAATACATCTTGCTTAAGTTATATTTTGTGCAGTATACTTCACAAACTCATAAAGAAATTTTTTTTTTATTAATAAAAGATCTGTCTTCTTAATAAATAAAGTGGAAAAGTGCCAGATCTCTAAAAATTTAAATTGTGCATTCTCTTGACCTTTTTTACAAGCATACAATGCAACTTCACAGAATTGCTTTGGCCTACTGCATAGAAAAGGGAAAGATTCTCCTTGTGCTGGTATGGCTAGCCAGGCAACATAGGGTAAGATTTTGCTTAGACATCTAACTGTCAGTGGCCAACTAAATGTGAAAGCTACAGGATAAGTACTTGCCACCATTCACATTGGAGTCCCACCTTTTTGCTAGTTGGAGGGGGTATGGTTATTGTGCATGGACATATCTATTGCTAAGTATCAGACAATCAATGAGGTTACACCGGTAATAAGACGCATGATAAATGTAGAATCTAATAACACTATTTTGACTGCAAGGGACCTATAGCTGCACTTCAACCACAGTCTGAATGAATAGGAAACATTGGTTGAGAATCAATCCTACTGATAAATGGGAATTTGCTTAGTTTAATCAATTTTAGTATATTCAAAACCATATCAAATAAGGTAGCACAAAAGCACCCTATTTAGAGTTTAAGCTATTTAACTTTGATTTTGGATCTACCATGGTGGGTGACAGCTAGGTAAGTACCAGTTTTTTTTAATTTTGGGGCAATTGCCCCAATTCACTGTATTTTTTTAATAGACAACCCCTCTAAATACTAAACCCCTTTAAATATATATCGCTCTATCACTCATGTATCTATCTATCTATTTATCTATCTATTTATCTATCTATTTATCTATCTATCATCTATCTACCTATCATCTATATATTTTAACTATCATGCTTATATTTTTCTATATTCTATCTATCAATCTATCATCTATTTACTTATCATTTATATATTTTATCTATCTATCTATCTCATATCTACAGTGCATTGTGGAAGTATTCGGCCCCCTTGAACTTTCCAACATTTTGCCACATTTCAGGCTTCAAACATAAAGATATAAAATTGTAATTTGTTTGTGAAGAATCAACAACAAATGAGACACAATTGTGAAGTGGAACGAAATTTACACACCATCCCCACTGTCAAACACGGTGGTGGCAGCATCATGGTTTTGGTCTGCTTTTCTTCAGTAGGGATAGGAAAGATGGTTAAAATTGATGGGAAGTTGGATGGAGCCAAATACAGGACCATTCTGGAAGAAAACCTTTTGGAGTCTGCAAAAGACCTGAGACTGGAACGGAGATTTATCTTCCCAAAAAGACAATGATCCCAAACATAAAGCAAAATCTACAATGGAATTGGTTCACAAATAAACGTTTTCCAGGTGTTAAAAATGGCCGAGTCACAGTCCAGACCTAAAACCAATCGAGAATCTGTGAAAGAGCTGAAAACTGCTGTTTACAAACGCTTTTCCATCCAACCTCACTGAGCTCCAGCTGTTTCCAAGGAAGATGGGGAAGAAATTTTAGTCTCTCCATGTGCAAAACTGATAGAAACATCCCCCAAGTGACTTGCAGCTGTAATCGCAGCAAAAGGTGGCGCTACAAAGTATTAACTTAAGGGGGCTGAATAATTTTGCACGCCCCACTTTTCAGTTTTTTTTTTTTTTTTACAAAAGTTTAAAGTATCCAATAAATTTCATTCCACTTAACAATTGTGTCCCACTTGTTGTTGATTCTTCACAAAAAAATGACAATTTTATATCTTTGTTTGAAGCCTGAAATGTTGCAAAAGGTTGAAAAGTTCAAGGGGGCTGAATAAATTTCACAAGGCCCGTATCTACCTACTATCAACTAAACTATCTATCTATCTATCTATCTATCTATCTATCTATCTATCTATCTATCATCTATTGATATCAGTTGCATTTCTTTTTCAAGTTAATACAGTTAAGATATTGCCACTATTGTTGGTTAAAACACAGCCAATTACATTGATAAAACTGGAAATTTCTTTTCATCCAATGGGCTGGCCTTTACCTGTCTGTTTCTTAATTGTAAAATGTTAGAGGGTGTGTAAACTAGTTTTTAAATGGCAAACATGTAAAACTAAGGCTACTCAGTTACATCTACCCCTTGTGGACCAATCAGCATGCTCCTCTTTAAAAGCATCCATGGCTGTGGTACCTGGGGCATTGCAGTGGAGATCCGTACACTGGCAGCAGGATGTTATAGCAGTACTGTATACAGAAGGATATGATGCACAGCTAAGGATAGAGTCAGAATTTGGATGCAGTGTGGACATCATCTTCCCATCGGCAGCTCAAGCAGCCATGTCAGCTTAGCATTAGGAGTATTGCAATGTGTGTATATGTCCAATCATTTTTTTCAGTGCTTTCCTAGTGGCTAACAGTTTTCTGTTGAGTGTGCTGTCTGATTTGTGGTATACATACACCACATTTATAAGTCAAATGTAACCTTTTCTATACCAGAAACCACCAGGAAACCTATGCCAGGTTTGACTAGTGGTTCATTGTAAAAAGGCTCTCTTCAGGGTAGCACACATTCACCAAGGCACTTTTTGGTGTATTTGAACAACATTATGTATAAATTGCACATTGTTCTTCTAGTTGAATCATGCATTTGTTTCTATGAGTTACTGGTATGAAATGCATTTAATATATGTTTTCTAAATTAGCCTAATGAAAAGTTTCCATGACTCTTTTTAGCTCTGAATACCTTGACGTTGAAGAGTGCCGTTCTTATCTTGAAAAGGTAGGCAAATTCTGATTGACTGGAGATTATTATGTTTAAAGGCAACAAAGATAAGGAAAAGAAAAGACTGAAGGATAACAAATGTGTGTATCTAGTCTGGATTAGTGTGCTCCCTGCTACTTAAAGCTTACAACCAAACACAGTCACATCCTGCGACACCCAATGGCCTAGGTCATTGCCTTGGGATGCTCCATGATTTGAGCAGTCATCCGCAGCCGTGAAATGCTCTGTGAGAAAGAATGATAGAATCTGGGACTTTTTCCATCTGCATAGGATAGATATTGTACTGATAGTATAGTTCACTTCTCTAAAATTATCATACATTTTTTTGAACCATAACAGTTTTTTGCAGGTTTAAAAACTGCAATGACTTTCTAATAAATGAAAATGGAAAGCTTTGTTTCTTTTGGATCTTCACAATAGATATTCGGCTGCTAGAAAATGTTCTATAGAAGAAACAAAAAGTATTTTCAGCTTACCCTCAGTCCGTTCGTACAGGGTGTTCATACGGGTTGTCAGTTATGTGTGGATGCACGGTGAATCCGGAAACTCCCACCGGTAACAAATCTTTCAATTACCTTGATTCCACATCCACTTTGTTTCAACATTGCAAGTTTTGCAGGCACAGACTTCCAGGGCTTTGTTTAAAACACTTGAAACTTTTATTTTACGTATTAAAATTCTTCAAAAGGTACATAAAGCATAGATAGCAGCCTTACCCACTATATGGAAGGAATGGGATCACATGGGTATTGGATAAACCCCGACGCGTTTCGGCATAAAGCCTTAATCCTGGTCTGGTTCCCAACAAACTACTGTGTTTCATTTATAGAAAGCGGGGAGCACCAATCTTAGCTTCTGTAGAATTAACCCTAAAAATCACATTTATTGATATTTGCAATCTCATCCCATATAAAATGACATAATATATAAACTTAAAACAAATGTAAATATAAATAAAATATATATTTCAACACCTTTCTCTACACTGTAATTCAAAAAAGGGGAAAAAAAACCTTTTTAAATTTTAAATGTTTTATGTAAAGTCACATATCTAACAAATACCTTTGTAATAATAAAAGAAAATCATGTTGGTATTTAATCCCTGTGGTTACCTGGTACAAGAAAAAAAAACAAAAAACAACCTTTTTTTTATTTTGTATGTTTTATATAAGGTTCACACATCCAACAAATACCTTTGTAATAATATAGAAGATCATGTTTGGTATTTAATCCCTGTGATTACCTGGTATAAAAAAAAAAAAAAAAAAAAACAACAAAAAAAAAACCCCCTTTTTTTTATTTTGTATGTTTTATATAAAGTTCACACATCTAACAAATACCTTTGTGATAATATAGAAGATCATGTTTGGTATTTAATCCCTGTGATTACCTGGTATAAAAAAAAAAAAAAAAAACCTTTTTGATTATATATGTTTGATATACAGTGCACACATCTGACAGATACCTTAATAATAGTATAGAAGATCATGTTTAATATTCAATCCCTGTGGTTGCCTTTTAAAAAAGAAAAAAGATCCATCTTGCTTCCTTACTTAAAACAATATCCCGAATGTTGCCACCTCAACTGGAGCCAATATTCTCTCAATACCTGTCCACAAAAGGAGGTTGGTCTCCTGAATGTTCTTCCAAAAAATGTTTGGAAACGGCTGACATATTGTGTTGCCAGACAGGTTTCCGTGCACCAGATAGAAAATGTTCTATCTGGTTATTATGCCTATAAGTAAAACCACTTTAGACTGTATTCACATATCGGTTGTTTTATGCCTGAGCCGACACCACTGATGACAAAGCTGCATTTTGTGCACTGGTCCAGGGCCCATAATCTGACAGAAAAAACTTTGAGATTCTCGGTTCACATATTTTGATCAAAAGATGTTTAAGCTGCCCACGACTTTCAACGTGATCTCAAAATCGGGCAGTCCTACACTATCCTTACCTCTCAATAGAGCCAATTCAAGGCCTCTCACTGGGTCAACCGACCTCCATTATACAGAAAAAAAAAAAAAGAAAACACACCAGACTTGCAAGCTGCACTTCTTATGACAGCCTGTGAGAGTGGGCGGGTGCAGAAACCCAAAATGGAGGCACCCCTTCCTCCCTATATAGGTTAAAGTCAACATACACCAAATATAAATATATATTTTTCTCTCTGTATAATGAAGGTCGGTTGACCAGTAGAGGCCTTGAATTGGCTCATTGAGAGTAAGGAAAAGTGTAGGACTGCCCGATTTTGAAATCACGTTGAAAGCGTGGGCAGCTTAAACATCTTTTGATCAAAATATGTGAACCGAGAATCTCAAAGTTTTTTCATGTATGATAGATAGCATAAATGCTTCTTTAGGGATTTCCACATAATCTGACAGAGACACACTAAATGACCTCTGATGCCATGGATCCAACAATTGACTCCAAAGGAAACTTTGGGATCAGGCTTGTTATTTTTTTCCCTCTGGTGTTTTTGTACCACATGGGAGAGAGTCATGTCTGCAGGGCTGAACATACGTGAAATGAGTCATACATTTGCCAATTATTGCCAAAATTTTCAATTGCTATTCATCTAATGTAAATGCAGAAAAATATAAATAACACACCCATCCTTTATCAAATCAGAAGTGGCATGATCTGTAAAGCTTCATGTCACTCTTAAGGTCCTTACACAGATTACTGGGCAGTTGAGCATTTGTAAGGCAGCTCATTCCTAATAATTGCCCTGTGTAAAACACATTAGGTTTCGGTCATGAACCAGCAAGCGCTTGTTGGTCATAATTAGTGTTGAGTGAACAGTAAAAAGTTCTAGTTCGATTAGAACCTCAAACCTTTGTGAGTTCGGTTCAAAGATCTATTCGAACTCAAACTTTGAACCCCATTAAAGTCTATGGGAGAAGATGTTCAGGTTAAATTTTATACCTATACAGGTGAGGAGAATCTGGAATTACCATCCATAGCAGTAAACTGGATACGTGGAATAACTTGTAAAAAATTTTTGGCTCTAAGGGACAGAAAAAAATTGAGAGGTAAAATACTTTTTTCTTTAAAACCTAACTAAAAAAAGAGGACAACTTGCAAGCAGGAGTGTTTGTAAAAGGTGCAGGGGTGCAGTGCTTGGGGCCCTGCTTTCCTGAGGGAGCCCAAAGCCCCTTTAAACATAGATTTGGAGAGGGTGTGTTATACTTTTTCCGCCCCCCCCAAAAACGAAAAAAACTAAACTTTTGGGCACGAGTATGTTTTTAGCAAATCCAAGCACTCTGTTAATATTATTGTAGCGGGGCGGCCTTAGAATCGCATTTCCTGCCACTAGAGGTTTAAAACAGCTGATTTCCCAAGTTAGGGTTTACCAGTTGTCCCTGCATGAGGAAGGTCGCAGTCTGGCAAGGGAACCCGGTTTTAATTACTCAGGTGGTAATTAGAGAGTGCTCAGCAAAGGGCTGTTAAAAACCGTTTTCAGTATACCAAAAGGGGGAGGGGGTCACACTCAGTGGAGGAGTGGCGGGGCCTTTTGTCCAGGGAGATCCTGAAATTCTTCCCCCCAGGTTTGAGAGAAGCAGGCCCAAGGGAATCCTTTACGTGTGAGTACATGTTTGTGGGGCTGGGTAGTAGCCCCCCGCCATGATAGAGAGGGATCTCTGTACGTTTGTTAGGGGCGGGACGGCCTAATTTATTTTGTATGCTGACATGTTTTTGCTTTTGAAAAATAAAGCGGGCGGGGGCCAACTTCAAGTGAAACCTGTGTGACTCTTTTCCGTTTACCAAACGGCGCCCCAGAGCGAATTTCCCCCCAGGCGGGGGCCAAAGATGGCGGCCAAACACGAGTGAACGCTTCATATGGTGGAGGATGCGGGCACATGGCCTCAGGATACACATCCCTAAAGTGGTGCAGTGGCGCAAGAATTGGGTGCATGTGGGCACCATTGAATGGGCACAAGAGTCTAAACCCAGGACTGGGAATTTTTTGTACAGGTTGGGGCTGGGGGGGTTAAGTTAAAGGGCCCCAGCAAAAAAACCACATGTTTGAAAAGTGACTGTGCTTTGGGAAGGACGGGTTTGTGATCCTGCAAAGCTGCCTAGGATTGCTGCAGCCGTTTTTAAAAGGGGCCGACCCTCCCGAGCACGGGGACTGTGGTTTGCGGAAAAGGGGGCGGTGCTGTCTGAATTTTTTTCCCAGCGGGGAAAAGCAGGGTCCGGAAAGAACCCCAAAGTCCTGGAGGGGGGGCAGGTATGTGGGGTTAGTGCCCCTGGGACCACCCGACAAGCAGACAGTGCCAAAACCCAACCAAATTTTTGGTGGGGAGAGCAGGTCGGTTTGTTAGTACACCCCGGACCTCCCACAAGTGTCCCTCCCTACTTAACCAAACCCAAAAAGGCCCAGGCGGGGAAAAGGAAAGTCAAAAAGAACCCTGGATTCTGTTTTTGCAGGAGCAAAGATCTTTCCACAGACGGGGGCTGGTTTAGGCCCAGTATGAAAACGTAGAAAAGCCCCTGATATAGGGGGGGGGGACAAAAACCATGTCCTGAAGGGGAACTCCCGGGGCAACCACCCTCCAAATGCGTCCGGGCAGTGTACCATTTTTAAAGTCAACCAAAAGCTTTAAAAAGGTAATGTTTTGGGGACTGTTTTTGGGATGTCAGTCAAATTTGAAGTAGTGGGGACGGGGATATGGAGTTTAAATTTTGGGCAGGATTTCCTCAGTTTGGCATTTTGGGGGGGAAGTGGGGAAATCGCTAAAGGGGATCCCCTTTTCGATCTTTTCCCCCCCGGGGTGGTTGTGCCATCCCTAAGGGGAAGTCCCAAAAATTTCCCCGATAAAGCCCAAAAATAGGGTGGGCGAATCCCCCACCGATTAACAGTTAAATCCCAAAACGGACGGATAAATTAGCCCAGATAAAATGGAGTTTAAGTTGCCTGATGTGCTATTTCCAAGGGCAACCAACTTCACCAAAAGGGAATCTCCACCGTGCAAAAGAGGGAGCCCAGGGGAGAGCCCCAAGCGCAGGAGGTGTTTTGACTGTTTTCTCATCGGGGGCCCAGGGAGTCACACCCCCAGGTCGGGAGTTCCAGGTGGGGGGAAAATCCCCCCTGTTGATGAGGACTGTCATCAAGCGTTCGAGGGAGGGGGACATTGTCCAAAGCATGGAGACCCCCGGGAAGGGGTTTAAGACTGTTCCTTTTACTAATGACACTCAAGTGACAGAAAAAGTAAAGTATTTGTGGGGATTTCCCGGGGCTGGCGGGGGTCCAGAGGTGCCGCCAGGCCAGAAGACCCCAGGAAGCTTTCCCGGGGACTTTTTGGCGTGGGTCTGGCAAGTTGTGGACTCAATGTATTTCTGCGGGAGTCGTCTATTGAAAATGTTATTTTTGTGAAAATGCTCTGTTGAACGGGAGGTCCCGTAGCAGTAGATGTCTCTGCCCTGTGGGGATGTGAAGAAAACATCCAGAACATGACTGCAGTAAATCAGTTACACAGGGTAAGAGAGAAGTGCCCGGGGAAAAGGGTGCCCCTGGCAATAATAAAGTTAGTGTAAGATGAACTGCTTTTTTGGGATATCACCCAGCAGGGGGAATCTAGCCAAGTACCCCCCTAGAGGTTTGGGGGGAAACAGTGAAGGGAGTCTCAAGGATGTGTTCCGTAAGAGATGAAAACCGGGAAAAAAGGGGGTTAAGCCGATCTGCCCAGGGGAGAAAGGGTGGTTCCATAGAACAAGGTTTTCTATGCCTTCGGGGGGGAAAAAGTCAGAATATAAATCCCCCACAGTTGTAAGTGAAGTCCTGGGTTCCAAGGTAAATGGGTTCTCCTAACCCAACAGCGCATTGTGAAGTGAGTGTAAAGTGAAGTTTTCAGATGCGCCCCAGTGGTAGTGGGGGGAAACAACGCCAAGTTTGCAGGTAATGTAGATCCTTGGGGTTTGTGTCTGCGCCCAACCTATACGTCTGGTTGGGGGGAACTAATTCCTTATCCATTGGGCTGGGGGGGGCAAATTTAAAAGTTTTGTTTTTTGGGGAAAAAAATTTCCTTTTCCAACCCGGGGTTTTTCCCCGTGGGTAAATTTTGGGGAACCCCCCAACAGGGGCTGCGGGGGGGAACGAATTCTCCTCATTTGGGGGGTTGGGGGGTTTTAAAACCCCCACACCTGCTGGGCCCAAATTTAAAATTAAACCATACGGCGGGGCCAAATTTTTAAGGGTTTTCACTGGGGTTTGGGGGTTTGACCAAAAAGGAAAAATTTTTTTAAAACCCAAATGGGGCCCCCAAATGGGGGCAGGGAAAAAGGGGGAATCCCCGGGGTAAAAAAATTTTTGGAGGATAAAGAATTTGGAAGGGCAGGGGGTCCCCCGGGGCGGCCCAAGGGTCAAGGCATTATCAGGAAAAGGGCGGGCCCCAGCCCGAGGGTCTCAAAAAACCCGCGAAAAAGGAGATTGTTTTGGGACAGAGGCTGCACGTAGGTCTATGAGATGCAATGCACAGGGTCTTAATGTTACAGAGCAGGGGGTTTCGTAGGGGCCCGCTTAGAGGAAAGTACCCTGTGGAGATAAGAAGGGCCAAATTCCCGGGGGTTGGGGCGTCCCCTTGGGTGGTTTTGGGGAGGAAGTTTTTATAGAAAGTTAGGTTGAGGGTTGCCTGAGCTAGTTAAAACTTGAAGATGTTTTGGAAAAATGTAAGGTGCTAGGATTAGGTTGTGCCCCGATGGGGCTTTTGTAAAAAAAAGTAGCAGATGGTAGGAAAAAATGTACCGGGTGATTTAGGATATCTGGAACCGCGAGTTGAGTTTTGGAAAATTCCGGCCTTTGGTTTGGGAAAAGAAGGTTACCTGGCGGTTGAATTAAACCAGTTGAGTGTGGGGCCCGCGGTAGTCGGGTAGGATCCTGGTTTTGGGGTGTAAGAAAGGTTACCCCCCAACAGGTGAATTGGAGCAGGGGAAAGTCACAGGGTGGAAAAGAGGATAGAATTGGGTTAAGGCTTTTTCTCCGGTTAAACTTGGGGTTTTGGGTTTCCTCCCAAATTTAAAAAAAAGGGGGCCCCGTCTTTTTGGGGGGGTTTGGGTTTCCCTTTGCCAGGGATGGTTCCCCAAAAGGTGCTTTGCCCCGGGGAAATTTATGCAAGGGGAAAAGGCTCGGCCCTTTTTCAAAAGGGGGGGGGTATGTAGCGGTGCGGCCTTAGAAGATCGATTTCTCCCCCACTAGAGGTTCTGCAGGAGTGAGTTCAAATTTGGGTTCCAAAGTTGCTCCTGCAGTGAGGAAGGTCAGAGTCTGGGAAGGTAAACCAGGAAAAATTACCAGGTGGTAATTAGGAGAGTTTTCCGCCCCCAAGGGCTGTTAAAAAAAAGCCTGGTCTTTAGTTACCAGAGGGGGGAGCGTGGCTACAATCGTGGGGCGGATTCCCCGGGCCCTTTTTCCGGGGGGGAGACCTGAATTTTCCCCCCCCGGGTTGGGGAGAAGCCGGCCCAAGGGCTATCCGTACAGTGTGAGTAATGTTTGTGGGGGTGGGTAGTAGACCCCGACACTGATGAGAGGGACTTCCCCGTACCTTTAGTTATGGTGGGGGCTGGATTTTTTTTTGTATGCTTAACATGTTTTTACTGTGTTGAAAAATAAAGTGGCGGGGGGCCAGACTTCAAGAGAAACCGTGTCGACCGCTGTTCCGTTTTTCCAAAGCGGCGATCCCAGGTGAGAGGTCCCCCGGCCGGCCCAAAATGGCGGCCGGCACAGTGAATGCTTACTATAAATATAAATTTATACTATATATATATAAATTTTAAAATATATATTAAAATTTAAAAAAATTTTTATATTTTATCCATGAAAGGAGATAGGCATTATGTGAGCCTGCA
>JAODAL010044659.1:0-32669 GCA_025379985.1 Phyllomedusa bahiana | reverse complement strand
GGTAGGGGTGGTGGGGCCCCTCATACAGCTCTGGGGTCGGGGGGTGGTACGGGCCCCCAATTACAGTTTGGGATAGGGGGTAAATACGGGGGCCCCATATACAGCTCGGGGGGTCAGGGGTGGTACGGGCCCCAAATCATACAGCTTGGGTCAGGGGGGAGTACAGGCCCATCATACAGCTCGGGGTCGGGGGTGGTACGGGGCCCCATCTTACAGCTCTGGGTCGGGGGGTTTGGGTCAGGCCCATCATACAGCTTGAGTCGGGGGTGATACAGGGCCCCATCACGCTCTGGGGTCGGGGGTGGAAAGGGCCCCCATCAAACAGTTGGGGTAGGGGGTGAGTCAGGGCCCATCATCCTCGGGGGTCAGGGGGTGAGTACAGGCCCCATCATACACTTGGGTGGGGGGTAGTACAGGCCCAAATCAACAGCTCTGGGTCGGGGGGTGATACAGGCCCCTTCATACAGTTGGGTCGGGGGTAGTACACCCCATCATACAGCTCGGAGGTCAGGGGGTGAGTACGGCCCCCATCATAAGTTTGGGGGCGGGGTGGTAAGGCCCCATCATAAAAGCTGGGGGGGCGGGGGGTGAGTACGGGCCCCCCTCATACGCCTAGGTGGGGGAAGTCGGGGCCCATCATACAGCTCTGGGGTCAGGGGTGGAAAGGGACACCCCATTACAGTTGGGTCAGGGGGGGGGGTACGGCCCCATACAGCTTGGGTCAGGGGTGAATAAAAGCCCATCAAACACTTTTGGGTCGGGGGGGTAATACGGCCCATCATACAGCTTGAGGTCGGGGGGGGATACGGGGCCCCCATCATACAGCTTGGGGTTCAGGGGGATTTCGGGCCCCCTCATACCCCTGAGTCGGGGGGTAGTACAGGCCCATCATACAGCCTGGGGTCAGGGGTGAGTACAGGCCCATCATACAGCTTGAGGTCAGGGGTTGATAACAGGCCCCATCATACGCTCTGAGGTCAGGGGGTGAGTACAGGCCCATCATACAGCTCTGAGGTCAGGGGGTGGGTACATGGCCCCATCATACAGCTCTGAGGTCAGGGGGTGAATACAGGGCCCATCATACAGCTCTGGGGTCAGGGGGTGAATACAGGGCCCATCATACAGCTCAGGGGTCAGGGGGTGAATACAGGCCCCATCATACAGCTCTCATGTCAGGGGATGGGTACGGGCCCCATCATACAGCTCTGGGGTCAGGGGGTGAGTACAGGCCATCATACAGCTCTGGTCAGGGGTTGAGTACAGGGGCCATCATACAGCTCTGAGGTCAGGGGTGAGTAAGGCCATCATACAGCTCTGGAGTCAGGGGGTGAGTACAGGGCCCATCATACAGCTCTGATGTCGGGGTGAGTACAGGACCCATCATACAGCTCTGAGGTCAGGGGGTGAGTAACGGCCCATCATAAGCTCTGAGGGTCAGGGGTAGTACAGGCCCATCATACAGCTCTGGGGTCAGGGGTGATACAGGGCCCATCATACAGCTCTGGGGTCAGGGGGTGAGTACGGGCCCCCATCATACAGCTCTGGGGCCCAGGGGTGAGTACGGGGCCCCATCATACAGCTCTGGGGTCAGGGGGTGAGTACGGGGCCCACATTACAGCTCTGGGTCAGGGGTGTACGGGCCCCATCATACAGTTTAGGTAGGGGTGAACGGCCCACATAAGCTCGGGGGTCAGGGGGTGAGTACGGGCCCCTCATACAGCTTGAGTGGGGGTGATACGGGGGCCCACATACAGCTCTGAGGCAGGGGGGGTTACGGGCCCCACATCCTTGGGGTCAGGGGGGATACAGGGCTCATTATACGTCGGGGGTCGGGGGGGTGAGTCGGGGCCCATCATACATCTCTGAGGTCAGGGGGTGAGTACGGGGCCCAAAAGCTCGGGAGTAAAAGGTGGTACAGGCCCCATCTACCTCTGGGGTCGGGGGCTGAGAAAGGGCCCCATCATACAGCTCTGGGTGGGGGTGATACGGGCCACTACAGCTCGGGGGTCGGGGGGGAAATAAGGGCCCATCATACGCTCGGGGGTCGGGAGGGAGTACGGGCCCTCAACGCTCTGGGGTCGGGGGTGGTACAGGGCCCATCATACAGCCGGGGGTCAGGGGGTGGTACAGGGCCCATCATACGCTTGTAGTCAGGGGGTATAAGGGCCCATACCCCTTGAGTTCAGGAGGTGAGTACAGCCCCTCAACAGTCTGTAGTCAGGAGGTGATAAGGGGGCCCCATCATACAGCCTGAGTTCAGGAGGGGGTACGGCCCCCCATCATACACTCGGGGGTCAATGGGTGAGTACGGGGTCCATCATACACTCTGGGGGTCGGGGGGGGAGTACGGGGGACTATCATCAGCTTTTGGGTCAGGGGGGGGTCGGGGCCCCATCATACAGCTCTGGGGTCGGGGGGGTTACAGGCCCCACTTTACATTTGGGGTCGGGGGTGATACGGGCCCATCATACGCTCTGGTTCGGGGGTGAGTAAGGGGTCCATCATCCCTCGGGGTTAAGGGGGTGATACGGGGCCCCCATAAACCCCTCTGGGGTCAGGGGTGAGTACGGGGGTCCATCGTACAGCCTGAGGAGGGGTGAGTACGGGGCCCCCATAACAGTCGAGGTCAGGGGTTTGAGTGCGGCCCCATCATACGGTTTGGGGTCGGGGGGTGAGTACGGGGCCCTAACAGCTCTGAGGCAGGGGGTGAGTACGGCCCCTCATACAGCTCTGGGGTCGGGGGGTGAGTAAGGGCCCCATATACCCTGGGTCGGGGGTGATACGGGCCCCATCATACAGCCGGGTCAGGGGGTGATACGGGCCCCATATACAGCTCTGGGGTCAGGGGGTGTTACAGGGCCCCATACAGCTCTGAGGTCGGGGGGTGAGTACAGGCCCCATCATACAGCTCTGTAGTAGGAGGTGAGTACGGGGCCCATATACAGCTCTGAGGTCAGGGGGGAGTACAGGGCCCATCATACAGCTCTGGGGGCAGGGGGTGATACGGGCCCACATACGCTCTGATCAGGGGGGAGTAAGGCCCATCTTACCTGGGGTCAGGGGGTATACGGGGCCCTCTACAGCTCTGAGGTGGGGGGTGAATACGGGGCCCTCATACAGCTCTGGGGCGGGGGGAATACGGGGCCTCATAAGCCTGAGGTCAGGGGGTGATACAGGCCCCATTACAGCTCT
Organism: Phyllomedusa bahiana; assembly: GCA_025379985.1. NCBI lineage: Eukaryota > Metazoa > Chordata > Amphibia > Anura > Hylidae > Phyllomedusa > Phyllomedusa bahiana. The sequence goes on along the minus strand of JAODAL010044659.1, from coordinate 29,477 downwards.
GAGGTAGGGGGGGAGAAAAGGGCCCACTACAGCTCTGAGGTCAGGGGGTGAGTACAGGCTCCATCATACAGCTCTGGGGTCAGGGGGTGAGTACAGGCCCATCATACAGCTCTGAGGTCAGGAGGTGAGTACAGGGCCCATCATACAGCTCTGTAGTCAGGAGGTGAGTACAGGGCCCATCATACAGCTCTGGGGTCAGGGGGTGAGTACAGGGCCCATCATACAGCTCTGGGGTCAGGGGGTGAGTACAGGGCCCATCATACAGCTCTGGGGTCAGGGGGTGAGTACAGGCCCATCATACAGCTCTGAGGTCAGTGGGTGAGTACAGGGACCGTCATACAGCTCTGAGGTCAGGGGGTGAGTACAGGGCCCATCATACAGCTCTGAGGTCAGGGGGTGAGTACAGGGCCCATCATACAGCTCTGGGGTCAGGGGGTGAGTACAGGGCCCATCATACAGCTCTGAGGTCAGGGGGTGAGTACAGGCCCATCATACAGCTCTGAGGTCAGGGGGTGAGTACAGGCCCCATCATACAGCTCTGAGGTCAGGGGGTGAGTACAGGCCCCATCATACAGCTCTGAGGTCAGGGGGTGAGTACAGGCACCATCATACAGCTCTGAGGTCAGGGGGTGAGTACAGGCCCCATCATACAGCTCTGAGGTCAGGGGGTGAGTACAGGCCCCATCATACAGCTCTGAGGTCAGGGGGTGAGTACAGGCCCCATCATACAGCTCTGGGGTCAGGGGGTGAGTACAGGGCCCATCATACAGCTCTGGGGTCAGGGGGTGAGTACAGGCCCCATCATACAGCTCTGGGGTCAGGGGGTGAGTACAGGGCCCATCATACAGCTCTGGGGTCAGGGGGTGAATACAGGGCCCATCATACAGCTCTGGGGTCAGGGGGTGAGTACAGGGCCCATCATACAGCTCTGAGGTCAGGGGGTGAGTACAGGCCCCATCATACAGCTCTGGGGTCAGGGGGTGAGTACAGGGCCCATCATACAGCTCTGAGGTCAGGGGGTGAGTACAGGCCCCATCATACAGCTCTGAGGTCAGGGGGTGAGTACAGGGCCCATCATACAGCTCTGAGGTCAGGGGGTGAGTACAGGCTCCATCATACGGCTCTGGGGTCAGGGGGTGAGTACAGGGCCCATCATACAGCTCTGAGGTCAGGAGGTGAGTACAGGGCCCATCATACGCTCTAAGGTCAGGGGGTGAGTACAGGCCCCATCATAAAGCTCTGAGGTCAGGGGGTGAATACAGGGCCCATCATACAGCTCTGGGGTCAGGGGGTGAGTACGGCGGGGACCAATCTCCCTGAATATAATCAGTGGGCCCCATCACAGTAGGACTGTCCTTCTTGCCTTTAGCAACCAATCAGAGCTCTGCTTCAAATTTTTAAATAGGCCTGCAAAAATTAAAGCTGAGCTCGGATTGGTCGCTATGGGCTCTGATTGGTTGTTATGGGCTCTGATTGGTTGATATGTGCTCTGATTGGTTTAATGGGCTCTGATTGGTTGTTATGGGCTCTGATTGGTTGCTATGAGCTCTGATTGGTGGCTGTGGCCTATGATTGGTTGATATGTGCTCTGATTGTAAGCTATGGGATATTATTGGTTGCTATGGCTCTTTTTTGGTTGCTATGAGCTATTATTGGTTACTATGGGCTCTGATTGGTTGCTATGAGCTCTAGTTGCTTTGGGCTCTGATTGGTTGCTATGGGCTCTGATTGGTGGCTATGTGCTCTGGTGGCTATGGGCTCTGATTGGTTGCTATGGGCTCTGGTTGCTATGGGCTCTAATTGGTGGCTATGGGCTCTGATTGGGTGCTATGGGCTCTGATTGGTGCTATGGCCTCTGATTGGTTGCTATGGCTCTGATTGGTTGCTATGGCTCTGATTGTGGCTATGCGCTCTGAAGTGTGCTTATTCCTAGATTGGTTGCTATGGGCTCTGATTGGTTGCTATGAGCTCTGAGTGGTGGCTATGGGCTCTGAGTGGTGGCTATGGGCTCTGATTGGTGGCTATGGGCTCTGATTGGTGGCTCTGGGCTCTGGTTGCTATGGGCTCTGATTGGTCGCTATGGGCTCTATTTGGTTGCTATGGGCTCTGATTGGTTGCTATGGGCTCTGATTGGTGGCTATGGGCTCTGGTTGGTGGCTATGGGCTCTAATTGGTGGCTATGGGCTCTGATTGGTTACTATGGGCTCATATTGGTTGCTATGAGCTCTAGTAACTATGGGCTCTGATTGGTTGCTATGGGCTCTGATTGGTTGCTATGAGCTCTGGTGGCTATGGGCTCTGATTGGTTGCTATGGGCTCTGGTGGCTATGGGCTCTTATTGGTTGCTATGGGCTCTGATTGGTGGCTATGTGCTCTGGTTGCTATGGGCTCTAATTGGTGGCTATGGGCTCTGATTGGTGGCTATGGGCTCTGATTGGTGCTTATGCGCTCTGATTGGTTGCTATGGGCTCTGATTGGTTGCTATGGGCTCTGATTGGTGGCTATGGGCTCTGATTGGTGGCTATGGGCTCTGATTGGTTGCTATGGGCTCTGGTTTCTATGGGCTCTGATTGGTGGCTATGGGCTCTGGTTGCTATGGGCTCTGATTGGTGGCTATGGGCTCTGATTGGTGGCTATGGGCTCTGATTGGTTACTATGGGCTCTGATTGGTTGCTATGAGCTCTAGTTGCTATGGGCTCTGATTGGTTGCTATGAGCTCTGGTGGCTATGGGCTCTGATTCGTTGCTATGGGCTCTTATTGGTTTCTATGGGCTCTGATTGGTGGCTCTGGGCATTGATTGGTGGCTCTGGGCATTGATTGGTGGCTCTGGGCTCTGATTGGTGACTATGGGCTCTGATTGGTTGCTATGGGCTCTGATTGGTGGCTATGGGCTCTGATTGGTGGCTATGAGCTCTGATTGGTTACTGTGAAGTCTTATTGATTGCTATGGGCTCTGATTGGTGGCTATGGGCTCTGATTGGTGGCTATGAGCTCTGGTTGCCATGGGCTCTGATTGGTGGCTATGGGCTCTGATTGGTGGCTATGGGCTCTGATTGGTTGCTATGGGCTCTGATTGGTGGCTATGGGCTCTGATTGGTTGCTATGAGCTCTGATTGGTGGCTATGGGCTCTGATTGGTGGCTCTGATTGGTGGCTCTGGGCTCTGATTGGTGGCTCTGGGCTCTGATTGTTGGCTCTGCGCTCTGATTGGTGGCTATGCGCTCTGATTGGTTGCTATGGGCTTTGATTGGTGGCTATGAGCTCTGATTGTTGGCTATGCGCTCTGATTGGTGGCTATGGGCTCTGGTTGCTATGGGCTCTGATTGGTGGCTATGGGCTCCGATTGGTCCCTATGGGCTCTGATGGGTGGCTCTGGGCTCTGATTGGTGGCTCTGGGCTCTGATTGGTTGCTATGGGCTTTGATTGGTGGCTATGAGCTCTGATTGGTGGCTCTGGGCTCTGATTGGTGGCTCTGGGCTCTGATTGGTGGCTCTGGGCTCTGATTGGTAGCTATGGGCTCTGATTGGTAGCTATGGGCTCTGATTGGTGGCTATGGGCTCTGATTGGTGGCTATGGGCTCTGATTGGTAGCTATGGGCTCTGATTGGTAGCTATGGGCTCTGATTGGTTGCTATGGGCTCTGATTGGTTGTTATGGGCTCTGATTGGTGGCTATGGGCTCTGATTGGTGGCTATGGGCTCTGATTGGTGGCTATGGGCTCTGATTGGTGGCTATGGGCTCTGATTGGTCGCTATGAGCTCTGATTGGTCGCTATGAGCTCTGATTGGTGGCTATGGGCTCTGATTGGTGGCTATGGGCTCTGATTGGTGGCTATGGGCTCTGATTGGTTGCTATGAGCTCTGATTGGTGGCTATGGGCTCTGATTGGTGGCTATGGGCTCTGATTGGTGGCTATGGGCTCTGATTGGTGGCTATGGGCTCTGATTGGTTGCTATGGGCTTTGATTGGTGGCTATGAGCTCTGATTGGTGGCTCTGGGCTCTGATTGGTGGCTCTGGGCTCTGATTGGTGGCTATGGGCTCTGATTGGTGGCTATGGGCTCTGATTGGTGGCTATGGGCTCTGATTGGTGGCTATGGGCTCTGATTGGTGGCTATGGGCTCTGATTGGTGGCTATGAGCTCTGATTGGTGGCTATGGGCTCTGATTGGTGGCTATGGGCTCTGATTGGTGGCTATGGGCTCTGATTGGTTGCTATGGGCTCTGATTGGTTGTTATGGGCTCTGATTGGTGGCTATGGGCTCTGATTGGTGGCTATGGGCTCTGATTGGTGGCTATGGGCTCTGATTGGTGGCTATGGGCTCTGATTGGTGGCTATGAGCTCTGATTGGTCGCTATGGGCTCTGATTGGTGGCTATGGGCTCTGATTGGTGGCTATGGGCTCTGATTGGTGGCTATGGGCTCTGATTGGTGGCTTTGGGCTCTGATTGGTGGCTATGGGCTCTGATTGGTGGCTATGGGCTCTGATTGGTTGCTATGGGCTCTGATTGGTGGCTATGGGCTCTGATTGGTGGCTATGGGCTCTGATTGGTGGCTATGGGCTCTGATTGGTTGCTATGGGCTCTGATTGGTGCTATGGGCTCTGATTGGTGGCTATGGGCTCTGATTGGTGGCTATGGCTCTGATTGGTGGCTATGGGCTCTGATTGGTGGCTATTGGCTCTGATTGGTGGCTATGGGCTCTGATTGGTGGCTATGGGCTCTGATTGGTGGCTATGGGCTCTGATTGGTGGCTATGAGCTCTGATTTGTGGCTATGGGCTCTGATTGGTGGCTATGGGCTCTGATTGGTGGCTATGGGCTCTGATTGGTTGCTATGGGCTCTGATTGGTGGCTATGTGCTCTGTTTGGTGGCTATGGGCTCTGATTGGTGGCTATGGGCTCTGATTGGTAGCTATGGGCTCTGATTGGTGGCTATGGGCTCTGATTGGTGGCTATGGGCTCTGATTGGTGGCTCTGGGCTCTGATTGGTGGCTCTGGGCTCTGATTGGTGGCTATGGGCTCTGATTGGTGGCTATGGGCTCTGATTGGTGGCTATGGGCTCTGATTGGTTGCTATGGGCTCTGATGGTTGTTAAGGGCTCTGATGGTTGTTATGGGCTCTGATGGTTGTTATGGGCTCTGATTGGTGCCTATGGGCTCTGATTGGTTGCTATAGGCTCTGATGGTTGTTAAGGGCTCTGGTTGCTATGGGCTCTGGTTGGTGGCTATGGGCTCTGGTTGCTATGGGCTCTGGTTGCTATGGGCTCTGAGTGGTTGCTATGTGCTCTGGTTGCTATGGGCTCTGGTTGCTATGGGCTCTGAGTGGTTATTATTGGAAACAAGGACAGTGAGACGGTTCTGATGAGGCCCCTTGTCCCCTCCGTGTTTTGCTGTGTCGGGGTCAGGGGTCAGTTTCTGATTGGGGGGAGGGGGGGCGCCATGACACCCGATCATTACCACGTCCGTCTTCTAATCTCTCCTCTTCTTTCCTCTCGTTTCCTTGGGGCAGGTATGAAGGAGGCGCGGACACTGAGCCGGGGTGAGTACACGGTGCGGGGCCCTCAGCATCACGCAGCGGCGGCCATGCCCTGACCCCGACCCTGACTGACTCGCTTTTTTTTTTGTAGGAAAATTGGGATCGTGGTGCAGCCGCCGGAGGCCGACGGTGAGTGTCTGAGACTAATTGCAGAGTGGCTGCGCCTGGTGCAGTGGTCTGTGACGCTGCGGTTGCAGCTGGTGCAGTGGTCAGTGGCGCTGCGGTCTGGTCTGGTGCAGTGGTCAGTGACGCTGCGGTCTTGTCTGGTGCAGTGGTCAGTGACGCTGCAGTCTTATCTGGTGCAGTGGTCAGTGACGCTGCGGTTGCAGCTGGTGCAGTGGTCAGTGACTCTGCGGTTGCAGCTGGTGCAGTGGTCAGTGACGCTGCGGTTGCAGCTGGTGCAGTGGTCAGTGAGGCTGCGGTTGCAGCTGGTGCAGTGGTCAGTGGCGCTGCAGTCTTGTCTGGTGCAGTGGTCAGTGACTCTGCTGTTGCAGCTGGTGCAGTGGTCAGTGGCGCTGCGGTTGCAGCTGGTGCAGTGGTCAGTGGCGCTGCTGTCTTGTCTGGTGCAGTGGTCAGTGATGCTGCGGTTGCAACTGGTGCAGTGGTCAGTGATGCTGCGGTTTCAGCTGGTGCAGTGGTCAGTGACTCTGCGGTTGCAGCTGGTGCAGTGGTCAGTGGTGCTGCGGTTGCAGCTGGTCATGGCATGGCGCTGCGGTCTTGTCTGGTGCAGGGGTCATGACGCTGCTCTTATCGGGTGCAGTGGTCAGTGACCTGCGGTCTTATCTGGTCAGGGGTCAGTGATGCTGGGGTTGCAGCTATGCAGCGTCAGTGACGCTGCGGCTTTCGGTGCAGGCAGTGACGCTGCGGTTCACGGTGCATGGTCAATGTCTGCGTGGCAGCGTGCAGTGGTCAGTGACGCTCGGTTCAGCTGGTGCATGGTCAAGACGCTGCAGTCTTGCTAATGCAGTGGTCAGTGATGCGGGGTGCAGCTGGGCAGTGGTCAGGGCGCGGGGTTTGCAGCGGGGCAGTGGTCAGGGGCACTCGTTTCAGCGGGTGAGGGGGTCAGGGCGCGAAGTCTTGTCTGGTGCAGGGGTCAGTGAGCTGCTTTTTGCAACGGGTGCGGGGGCGGGAAACTGGGGTTTCAGCTGGGCATGGTCTTTCGCTGCAGCTTGTCTGTCAGTGTCAGTGCCTGCGGTTGCAGGGTGCAGGGTCAGTGACCCCGGTTGCAGCTGGTGCGTGGTCAGGGGTGCGCGGTTGCAGCTGTCAGTGGTCAGTGACCGGGGTTGCACTGTGATGGTCAGTGACGCGGGGTTGCAGCGGGTCAGGGGTCATGATGCTGCGGTTGCAGCGGGGCAGTGGGCATTGGCGCTGCAGTTTTGTCGGGTTTCAGTGTCATGACGCGGGGTTCACTGGGGCAGGGGTCTGACCTTGCGTTGCAGCTGGGGCAGGGGGTCGGACCTGGGGTTTTGCACGTCAGTGGTCATGACGCCCCCGGTTTGCAGCTGGTGCAGGGGTCTGAGCGTGGGCACGGTGCAGTGGCAGGACGCTGTTTGGTGCAGGGCGTGACGATGCGTTGCACTGGGGCATGGTCAGGACCGCAGTCTTGCTGGTCAGTGGCAGTGATCTGCTTTTGCAGCGGTGCAGTGGTCAGTGACCTGGGGGTTTGCAGCGTGCAGGGGTCATGGCGGCGGTTGCACTGTGCATGGTCGTGATGCGGGTTGCAGCGGGCGTGGTCATGATGCTGGGGTTGCAGCGGGTGCAGTGGCATGACGCTGTTTTTGCGGGGGCAGGGGCGTGACGCTGGGTTTTGCACTGGGCAGTCAGTGACGCTGCGGGCAGCGGGTGCACGGGTCATGACGCTCGGTCTTGCTGGACATGGTCATGACGCGCTTTTTGTCTGGTGCATGTCATGGCCTGGGGTTTTGTCGGTGCAGGGGCATGCGCGCGGCTTGTCGGGTCAGGGCCCTCGGTCTTTTTGTGCGGGGCGCGCATCTTGTCTGGTCAGGGCGCGCAGTCTTGCCCTGTGCAGTGGTCAGTGTTGCTGCGGTCTGGTCTGGTGCAGTGGTCAGTTCTGCATCTTGTCTTGCAGTGGTCAGTGGCGCGGTCGGGGCTGGTGCGTGTCAGGCTCTCCCGGGCAGCGGTGCAGTGTCTGGTGCTCCTGGGTGGCCCCTGGTCAGGGGGCAGGGGGGCGCTGCGGCCGCCTGGTCAGTGGCATTGAGGGCTGCTCGTCCCTTTTAGGGTCATGGTTAAACCCCTTTGTCGCTAACCCCGGGGTGACGGAGGGCGCAGAAGCCGCACATTTCACTATCGGATGTGGGGACCGAAGAGTTTTTCCAGAAACTGACGTCCCAAATTACAGAAATGGTCTCTGCCAAGATCAGTCAAGGAAATTTGGGAACCCATGCCCTTTACATGGAAGCTTAGTTGCCAAACAACCCATCCTGTCCCGGGGTGACCACCACACCTCCATGTTGGACAGTCCTTTTTGGGAGGAAAAAAAAGGAAAACAAAACGCAGAGACCAAAGGCTGAATAAGGGGGGGTGTCCTCTCCTGGGGGGGGGGGCTGCGATAAGGGGGGGTTCCCCTCCCTGGGGGGGGCTTAGATAAGCGGGGGTTTCCTCTCCGGGGGGGGGGGGCATTAATAAGAGGGGTGTCCTCTCCTGTTAGGGGGCAGTAGATAAGCAGTGATGGTGACACACCCCTCTCCTGGTGGGAGTGGGCTGTAGAGAAGCGGGGGTGTCCTCTCCTGGAGGGTGGGGCTGTATATAAGCGGGGTTTTCCTTACCTGGTGGGTGGGAGCTTGTACAATAAGCGTGCGATCTCCTCTTCTCGGAGGGGTGCGGCAGCTGAGATAAGCAGGGGTGTTCCTCTTACTGGGGGGTGGGGCTGTATTAGAATAAAGTGGGTGTCCTCATCCTTTAAAGGGTGGGCATTTATATAAGGCGAGGGTGTGTTCTCTCCTTTGGGGTGGGGCCTTTATATAAGCGGGGGGTGCTCCTCTCCCTGGGGGGTGGGGCTGTAACAAGCGGGATGTCCTCTCCTGGGTGGTGTCCAGTCTGTGATATACGGGGGTGTCCTCTACTGGAGGGTGGGGACTGTATATAAGTTGGGGTGTCCTCTACTGGAGGGTGGGGACTGTAGATAATCTGGGGTGTCCTCTCCTGGAGGGGGGGGCCTGTATATAAGCGGGGGTGTCCTCTCCTGGAGAGTGGGGGCTGTAGATAAGCAGGGGTGTTCGTCATCCCTGGGGGTGGGGCCTGTAGATTAACCGGGTTACCAGTCATCCAATTGGGGGCAGGGCCTTGTAATATAAAGCGTGTGTTCGCGACATCCTTTGTGGGTGGGGCACTTATATCAGCGGTGTGTCTCCTCCTCCTGGTGGGTTTGCTCGTATAAATCAGGGGTGTTCCTCTTCCTGGGGGGTGGGGACTGTAGATAAGCGGGGGTGAGTGCTGCTCCTGGATGGTGGGGGCTGTAAATAAGCGGAGGGTTTCTCCTCTCTGAGGGTAGGACTGTAGATAATGGGGGGTGTCTTTCTCCTGGGAGGTGGGGCTATAGATAAAGATGGTGGGTGTCTCTCCTGGGGAGGGTGGGACAGTAGTATAAGGTGAGGGGGGTGTCCATCCTCCTGGGGTGGGGCTGTAGATAAGCGGGGGGTGTTCTCTCCTGGAGGGTGGGTCTGTAGATAAGGGGGGTTGTCCTCTCCTGAGGGGTAGGGACTGTAGATAGCGAGGGGGTAGTCCTCTCACTGGAGGGGGTAGTGAGTGCTCTGTAGAAAGCGGAGGGTCCTTCCCCTGGAGAGTGGGGATCGCTAGATAAGTCGCGGGTGGTCGTCTCCTGAGGGTGGGCGACTGTAGACTAAGCGGAGGGTGATTCTCTCTTGGGGGTGGGGCTGTATATAAGCGGGGGTGTTCTCTCCTGGGCGGCGGGGGCTATATATAAGTGGGGGTGTCCTCTTCTGGAGAGTAGGGACTGTAGATAAGCGGGGGTGTCCTCTCCTGGGGATGGGGGCTATATATAAGCGGGGGGTGTTATGAGAATCCCTCTGGGGGGTGGCGGTGCTTATATAAGTCATCGGGGTTTGTCACTCCTGGCGCGTGGGGCTGGTAGATAAGCGGGGCTGTCCTCTCCTGGAATGGTGGGACTGTAGACTACAGCTGGGGTGTTTCTCGCCTGGGAATCGGGGTGCTACAATAGATAAGCGGGGGTGTCCTCTCCTGGAGGGTGGGGACTGTAGATAAGCGGGGGTGTTCTCTCCTGGGGGTCGGGGGCTATATATAAGCGGGGGTGTCCTCTCCTGGAGGTGGGTCAGTAAGATACATGGTCGGACTGTGTCCCCTCTCCTGGGGGTGGGGCTTTATATATAAGCGGGGGTGTCCTCTCCTGGAGTGGGGGCTATATATAAGTGGGGGTGTTCAGCTCTTGGGGGTGGGTTCCTGTAGATAAGCGTGTGGGTTCCTCCCTGTGGAGGGTGGGGGCTGTAGATAAGCGGGGGTGTCCTCTCCTGGGGGGTGGGGGCTGTATATAAGCGGGGGTGTTCTCTCCTGGGGGGTGGGGCTGTATATAAGCGGGGGTGTTCTCTCCTGGAGGGTGGGGCTGTAGATAAGCGGGGGTGTCCTCTCCTGGAGGGTGGGGGCTGTAGATAAAATAGGGGTTGTTCTCCACTCCTGGGGTGGTTTGGTGACTGTCAGATAAGGGGGGGTGTTCTCCCCTCCTGGGTGTGGGGAACTGTAGATGAAGCGAAGGGCTGGTTGCCTCCTCCAGGTGGCGGATGGAGAGGCTGTAAGAAAAGGGGGTGGTGTCCTCTCCTGGAGGTTGGGGGCTGTAGATAAGGGGGGGGGGGTGTCATTTCCTGGGGTGTGGAGGACTGTAGGAATAAGCGAGGTGTTCTCTCCTGGGTGGGGACTTTAAGATATGCGGGGGATGTTGGTCACTCTAGGCGCGGTGTGGCTATGTTTATAAGCGCGGGGTGATCGCTCTCCGAGCGTAGGGTGGGACTGGTATATAAGGCCGGGCGCGGGGGCTGGTGGGTAGGAGTGGGGGGGGGGGGGTCCGCGGGGGGGGGGTGTTTGGGGGGGTGGCGGGGACTGGGCAGAGGGGAGGGGGGGCGGGGGGGGGGGGGGGGGGGGGGGGGGGGGGGGTGGGGGGGGGGGGGGGGGGGGCAACGGGGGGGATGTGGTCCTCTTTTTCCCGCTATTATTATTACTTCGTTCGGTGGGATATGTGGTGCTGTAGATAAGGCTGGGTAATCGTTCCTCAGCCAGGCCGAGGCCCACTGATGAGGGTTCCTTGGGGGGGATTTGTGGCTTGATCGATAAGCTCGGGGTGTTCCTCCGGTTGCTGATGATCTTACACCACGGCCCCCTGTGGATGTAATATGGTGGCTGTGGTAGCATCACAGCGGAGGGTGTCCTCGGAGTCCGTCTTGGAGGGTGAGTCCGATCTGATGTAAAAGTCTTGTGTGAGAATGCGTCCTCCTTTTTGAAAGAGAGTGATGTGGTGAACATGTATAGAAGAGATTGGAGAGACCTCGACGGAGTTTGCGTCCATGGGTGAATGGGGGGTCTGTAGATAATGACGGGGATAGTCCTCTTCCTCGGGGGTTAGGGGCTCTGTATGAACGAAAAGCGGGGGGTTGTTCATCTCTTTACCTGGGTTCTGGGGGCCTATGGGGCTGTGGGAGCTATTTGATATAAGCGGGCGGGGTGTACCTCGGTCCAAACATCCGGTAGGAGTGTGGGCCTGCTAGATAAGAATAGCGGTAGTGAGGTGTACCGATCATAGGTTTTTCCGTTCCGGGGGGTTATGTGCTGTAAGATAAGCAAGGGGGGAGATCTGCTGGGTTGCTCCGCGGCTGAAGGGATGGTGCATTCTGGGTATATTAATGCGGGAGATCGCGACCCCGACGGGAGTGTCCTCGCAGTATAGCCCCTGCAGACTGGGGTGAGGATGGGGGCCTTGGTAGATTACCATGTTGATCGTTCCGACTCCGTCCAACGGGAATTGGATGAGTCCCCGGGGGTGTGTGGCTGTAGGATATGACGGGGATGTCCACATCCTGAGGTTGGGGGATTGTGGTCGCGTTGTAGAATAAGGCGGATGGAGATGATCCACACCTCTTTTAGGGTGTGCTGGTGAGGGCCGTCAGTCGAATGAATAGCGCGAGGGGGTGTTCTTCCCTGCTTTATTCGTGTCGGGTTTTGTTGGGCTTACTAGATATAGGCTGCGGGTGTTCTGCGGTCCCTCCTGGAGGGTGGAGTCTGATATGATAAATGCGCGAGCTGGTGATCTCCTCCTGGAGGAGGTGTTGGACTGAGTAGATATAGCGGGTTGTTGAATGGTCCTCACCTGCTTACCTAGACCATTGCCTACATAGTCATCCTGGTGCGGGTGGGGGCAGGTCTGACGGATTAAGCGGGTACCGAGCACTACCGTTTCCCTCCTGGCTTCCGTGGTTCTCCCAAATCTCCCCCGCTGGTGGGGGATTTTGGGGGGGTGGTAGAAATGCGTCTATGGATGTTTCTCCCCTCAGGCGCCTGGATGCCGCGCCTTGAGGCGCGTGTATATATAGGGGGGTGTCCCTGTACGTTGAACTCATTTTTTTGGTTGCATGCGACAGTAGATAACAGGAGGGTGGTTCACCATCCTCGAATGGTGTGGTCTAGAACAACCAAAGACTGGTCAGGGGGTTAGTCCTCCTAATGGAGGGTGGGAGCTGTAAGATAACTGGCAGGATCGTCCTCTCCTGGGGGGTGGGGGCTGTAGATAAGCGGGGGTGTCCTCTCCTGGGGGGTGGGGGCTGTATATAAGAGGGGGTGTCCTCTCCTGGGGTGGGGGCTGTAGATAAGCGGGGGTGTCCACTTCCTGGGTGCGGGGGCAAAATATAACTGGGGTGTCCTTTATCCTGGGCGGTGGTCTCGCATAATCGTGGTGTTCTCCTCCTGTAGTATGGATGTCTGAATTATAACGGGGAATGGTTCCTCTCTTCCGAGGGGGGTGGTGTCCTGTAGATTAGAGCGGTGGATGTCCTCTCTCCGTGGGTGGGGGCCGAAGATCAGCGTGGATGTCCCTCTCCTGGTGGGTTGGGGGCTGTAGATACGCTGGGTGTCCTCCTTGGAGTTTGGGAGGCTGTAGATAATGGGGGGTGCTCTCCCTGAGGGGTGGGGATTGTATAGAACTGGTTTATTCTCAGATCCTGGAGGGAGTGGGACTGTAGACATAAGCGGCATGTTCTCTATCCGTCGGTTGTGAGGGGCTATAGATTAGCGGGGGGTTCTCCCATCCCTGAGGGTGAGGGGACTGTAAGTAAAAGGGGGGGGGTTGTCCTCTCCTAGCTGGGCGGACTCGTAGAATAAAGCAGGTATGGTGTTCTCTCCTGGAGGGTGGGGGCTGTATATAATGCGGTGACTGTCCTCTCCTGGGGGGTGGGGGCTGTAGATAAGGGGGGATGTCCTCTCCTGGGGGGTGGGGGCTGTAGATAAGTGGGGTTGTCCTCTCCTGAGGGGTGGGGCTGTAAGATTAATGGAGGATGGGGGGTGTATCTCTGCGTCCTGCGAGGGGGTGGGGGGCTGTATATAAGCAGAGGTGTTCTCTCCTGGAGGGTGGGTCTGTAGATAAGCGGGGAGGTCCTCTCCTGGGGGGTAAACTGTAGATCTAAGCGGTGATGTCATCCGTTCTCCTGGAGGGGGTGGGTGCAAGTAGATAAGTGGGCGTGTCCTCTCCTGGAGGGTGGGGGCTGTGATAATTGTGATAGGTGTACTCTTCTTTTGTGGTGGGGCTTAATATACCGGGGTGTGTCTCGTTTGAATCCTGGAGGGTTGGGACTGTAGCATAAGCGGGCGATGTTCTCCGTCCTGGGGGGTTGGGTCTTAGATAAGCAGGGTGTTCTCTCACTGGAGGGTGAGGCTGTACGAAAAGAGGTGGGTGCCTCCGTCCTTGGGGTGGGACTGTTAATCTATGTAGATAAGCGGGGGTGTTCTCTCCTGGAGGGTGGGGCTGTAGATAAGCGGGGGTGTTCTCTCCTGGAGGGTGGGGACTGTAGATAAGCGGGGGTGTTCTCTCCTGGAGGGTGGGGGCTGTAGATAAGCGGGGGTGTCCTCTCCTGGAGGGTGGGGGCTGTATATAAGCGGGGGTGTCCTCTCCTGGGGGGTGGGGCTGTATATAAGTGGGGTTGTCCTCTCCTGGGGGGTGGGGGCTGTAGATAAGCGGGGGTGTCCTCTCCTGGTGGGGGGCTGTAGATAAGTTGGGGTGTCCTCTCCTGGGGGTGGGGGCTGTAGATAAGCGGGGGTGTCCTCTCCTGGAGGGTGGGGGCTGTATATAAGCAGAGGTGTTCTCTCCTGGAGGGTGGGGCTGTAGATAAGCGGGGGTGTCCTCTCCTTGGGGGAGACTGTAGATAAGCGGGGATGTCCTCTCCTGGAGAGTGGGGGCTGTAGATAAGCGGGGGTGTCCTCTCCTTGGGGGGGCGGCTGTAGAAAACAAGGGGTGTACTAACAGGGAGGGTGGGGCTGTTGATAAGCGGGGGTGTACCTTTCCTTTGGGGGGGGAAAGTATATAAGTGCGGGGGCCTCTCCTGCAGAGTGGGAGACTGTATATAAGCGCGGGGTGCTCCTCTCCTTGGGGGGGGCTGTAGATAAGCGGGGGTGTCCTCACCTGGGGGGGTGTGGGTGGGGCTGTATTATAACGCGGGGGTGAGTCTCTACCCGGGGGGGGTGGGGCTGTATATAAGCGGGGGTGTCCTCTCCTGGGGGGTGGGGCTGTATATAAGGGGGGTGTCCTCTACTAGGGGGGGTGGGGCGTCTTTAAGCGATTGGCAATTAGGAGCCACTTGTAACTACAAATCCCCAGGCGGGGGGGGGGGAGCACAGTTGATGTATGGGTAGGTTCTTTGTCTCCTCAGCCTCCCTGCGAGTTCCCGGTGCGGACAGTGACGATGAGTCCCGGACGCCCTCAGCCTCGCCCCGTCATGGCCGCTCCCGCCCGTCCTCCATCGCTGTGGAGTCGTCTTCTGAGTCTGAGGACGGTGATTCAAGAGGAGAGGTAATATCCACCCCGGGGGTCCGTCCTCTCTGTGGACCCCTCCCTCCCAGTATCCTCGGGGTCTGTCCTCTCTGTGGACCCCTCCCTCCCAGTAACCAAGGGGGCAGTCCTCTCTGTGGACCCCTCCCTCCCAGTAACCATGGGGTTCCGTTCCTCATCTTGTGGACCTCTCCCTCTCAGTAACCATGGGGTCCATCCCCCCTCCCTCTCAGTAACCATGGGGTCCATCCCCCCTCCCTCCCAGTAACCTCGGGATCCATCCTCTCTGTGGACCCCTCCCTCCCAGTATCCTCGGGATCCGTCCTCTATGTGGTCCCCTCCCTCCCACGATCCTCGGGTTCCGTCCTCTCTGTGGACCCCCTCCCTCCCAGTAACCATGGTGCCCGTCCTCTCTGTGGACCCCTCCTTCCCAGTAACCATGCGTACGTCCATCTCTGTGTGGTACCCCTCCCTCCCAGTAACCATGGTGCCCGTCCTCTCTGTGGACCCCTCCCTCCCAGTAACCATGGTGCCCGTCCTCTCTGTGGACCCCTCCCTCTCAGTAACCATGGGGTCCGTCTTCTCTGTGGACCCCTCCCTCCAAGTAACCATGGAGTCTGTCCCCCTCTCGCCCAGTAACCTTGGGGTCCGTTCCCCCTCCCTCCCAGTATCCTTGGGGTCCTTCCTCTCTGTGGACCCCTCCGACCCAGTAACCTCAGGGTCCGTCCCCCCCCCTCCCTCCCAGTAACCATGGGGTCCGTCCCCCCTCCCTCCCCAGTATCAATGTGGTCCGTCCTTTCTGTAGGACAACATCCTTTCATAACCAGGGGTCCAGTCCCCACTCCTCTCCCAGTAACCATGGGGTCCGTCCCCCCTCCCTCCCAGTAACCTCGGGGTCCGTCCCCCCTCCCTCCCAGTAACCTCGGCGTCCGTCCCCCCTCCCTCCCAGTACCCGCGGCCTCCGGCCCCCCTCCCTCCCTGGAACCTCGGCGTCCGTCCCCCCTCCCGCCCCGGAACCTCGGGGTCCGTCCCCCCTCCCTCCCAGTAACCTCGGCGTCCGTCCCCCCTTCCCACTACCAGTAACCTCGGCGTCCCGTCCCCCTCCCTCCTAGTAACAATCGGCGTCGTCCCACCTACCTCCCATAACCTCGGGGTCCGTCCCCCCTCCCTCCCAGTAACCTCGGCGTCCGTCCCCCTCCTCCAGTAACCTCGGCGTCCGTCCCCCCTCCCTCCCAGTAACCTCGGCGTCCGTCCCCCCTCCCTCCCAGTAACCTCGGCGTCCGTCCACCACCTACCTCACTGTCACATCGGCGTCCGTCACCCTCCCTCCCAGGGTAACCTTGGCTGTTCCGTCCCCCCCCTCCCTCCCAGTAACCTCGGCGTCCGTCCCCCCTCCCTCCCAGTAACCCCGGGGTCCGTCCCCCCTCCCTCCCAGTAACCTCGGGGTCCGTCCGTCCACAGATCTTCGACATCTTCATGGTGACTGCGGATTACAACCCTATAACGGGCGACAAGGAGACGATCACCCTGAAGGAGGGGCAGTACGTGGAGGTGCTGGACTCCGCTCACCCGCTCAAGTGGCTCGTCCGGACAAAACCCACCACATTCAGCGCCTCCCGACACGGCTGGGTGTCACCCGCGTACCGGGACACGCGGCGGAAGGTGAGTCGACACATGACCTGGGGGAGCACCAGATACAAGGCGGGGGAGCCACTGGACTAGAGGGGGAAGGGAGCTGCTGACAAGGTTAGGGACCACGGATCTCCTTGAATAGCCAACCCCCCACATCAGACTGATAGGGGGCGAGGGTAGCTGCTGACAGGTTGGGACCCCGAATCCCATATAAGGTAGCCCCCCGCCCATCAGACTGTAGGGCAGGGATCTGCGAGACTGTGGGACCCCGAATCATCCAGATAGGTATGACCCCGCCCATCAGAAACTGTAGGGGGATGGGAGCTGCTGACAGGTGGGACCCCGAATCTCAATATAGGTAGCCCCCGCCATCACTGTAGGAGGAGCCGCTGACAGGTGGGACCCCCAATCTCCTGATAGGTAGCCCCCGCCCATCAGACTGTAGGGGGAGGGAGACTGATTGACACGGTGGGGGGACCACGAATCTCTGATAGGTAAGCCCCGGCCCATCAGACTTGTAGGGGGAGGGGAGCTGCGGAAGGTGGGACCCCGAATCTCTTATAGGGTTAGCCCGCCCATCAGATTGTAGGTGGAGAGAAGCTTGCTGACAGGGTTGGGGGACCCCGAATCTCCTGTATATAGGTACCCCCCCGCCCATCAGGACGTAGGGGAGGTGAAGCCGATGATCTGGTGCGGCCCCGAATCTCCATATAGGTAGCCCCCGCACATCAGACATGTAGGGGGTGGGGAAGATGCAGACAGGTGGGACCCACGAATCTCTGAAGGTTAGCCCCCAGCCCCATCTGACCTGTAGGGGGAGGACTGCGGAAAGGGGGGACCCGAATCTCCATACTGGTAGCCACCGCCCATAAGGCTGTAGGGGGAGGGGAGACGATGGACAGGTGGGACCCACGAAATCTCCATATTAGGTAGCCCCCGCGCATCAGATGTAGGGGGAAGCCGCTGACAGGTGGGAACATCCGCTATCTCAGGATAGGGTAGACCACACATCACAGACTGTAGGGGGGAGGAGCTTGCTGAAGGTTGGGACCCCGAAATCTCACTTATAGGTAGCACCCCCGCCCATCAGGGACTTTAGGGGGGTGGGGAGCCGCTGGACAAGGTGGGACCCCGATCGACATTATAGGTAGCCCCCGCCCAATCAGGGAGGTAGGGGGGAGGGAGTGATGACAGGTGGGACACCGATCTCACTGTTAGGTAGCCCCCAGCCCATCAGACTGTAGGGGGAGGGAGCTGCTGACAGGTGGGACCCTGAATCTCCTGATAGGTACCCCCCGCCCATCAGACAGAAGGGGGAGGCGAGCTGCTGACAGGTGGGACCCCGAATCTCCTTTTAGGTAGCCCCCGCCCATCAGACTGTATGGGGAGGGAGCTGCTGACAGGTGGGACCCCGAATCTCCATATAGGTAGCCCCCGCCCATCAGACTGTAGGGGGAGGGAGCTGCTGACAGGTGGGACCCCGAATCTCCATATAGGTAGCCCCCCGCCCATCAGACTGTAGGGGGAGCCGCTGACAGGTGGGACCCCGAATCTCCATATAGGTAGCCCCCGCCTATCAGGCTGTAGGGGGAGGGGAGACACTGACAGGTGGGACCCCGAATCTCCATATAGGTAGCCTCCCCCCCCATCAGACGTAGGGGGGGGGAGCTGTGACAGGGGGGCCCCGATCTCCATATAGGTACCCCCCCCATAGACGTAGGGGGGACGCTGACGGGGTGGAACTCGAATCCCTGATGGGTACCCCCCCGCCCTAAAACATAGGGGGGGAACGCTGAAAGGTGGCCCCCCCGAATCTCCTGAGGGGTACCCCCCCCCCCATCAACTGTAGGGGGGGGGGGAGGGGGCGACGGGTGGCCCCCGAATCCCATAAGGTACCCCCCACCCATCAGACTGAGGGGGGGAGCTGCTGACAGGGGGGCCCCTGAATCCCTTAAAGGGGACCCCCCCCCCACAGACTGAGGGGGGGGGGACCCCTGACGGTGGGACCCCGAATCCCCATAAGGCCCCGCCCTCAACGTAGGGGGGGGGAGCCGCTGACGGGTGGACCCCAATCTCCATATGGGTTTGCCCCCCGCCCACAACTGTGGGGGAGGGGAGGTGACAGGTGGGACCCCGACTCTCCCATGGGAGCCCCCCCCCACGACTGTGGGGGAGGGAGCTGCAAAGGGGGACCCCGAATCTCCATATGGGTAGCCCCCCGCCCATCAGACGTGGGGGGAGGGACCGGACAGGGGGGCCCTCAATCCCCTATAGGCCCCCCCGCCCATGACTGTAGGGGGGGGGACTGCTGACTGGTGGGACCCCGAATCTCCCTATAGGTAGCCCCCCGCCCATCAGACTGTAGGGGGAGGGGAGCTGCTGACAGGTGGGGCCCCCAAAATCTCCGAAGGTAGCCCCCCCCCCATCAACTGTAGGGGGAGGGAGCTCTGAAGGGGGGGACCCCGAACCAATGGGAAAACCCCCCCCACAGATGGGGGGGAGGGGAGCCGCTAAAGGTGGCCCCCGAATCTCCAAAAGGGTACCCCCCCCGCCCATCAGATTAGGGGGGGGGGAGCTGCTGACAGGTGGGCCCCCAATCCCCGATAGGTAGCCCCCCGCCCATAACTGTGGGGGGGGCTGAGAAATTTGGGACCCAATCTCCTGAAGGTAGCCCCCCCCCCATCAACTTTTGGGGGGGAGCTGCTGACAGGTGGGACCCCAAATTCCATATAGGTACCCCCCGCCCTCGCTTAGGGGGAGGGACCCGGGGACGGTGGACCCCCAAATTCCTTAGGTACCCCCCCCCATCAGATGTAGGGGGAAGGGACGCTGACGGGTGGACCCGAACCCATATGGGTAGCCCCCCCCCATCAGACTGAAGGGGGGGGAGCTGCGGGACAGGGGGACCCGAATCCCGATGGTGCCCCCGCCCTCAGACTGAGGGGGAGGGAGTGGGGAATGGGACCCGAATTCCTAAAGGGTACCCCCCCGCCCCATAGACGTAGGGGGGGAGCTGCGGACAGGTGGACCTCGAATCTCCATAGGAGCCCCCCCCCTAAACAAGTCATCCCCCCCGACCTCCATCATGCCTCTTATAAACCCCTTCTTTCCCCTTCCAGTTGTCACCAGAGTGGGGAGCAGGAGATGCCGTGGAGCACCCGGGAGAGCTGGTGTCCGAGGAGGAGTACAAGAAGAGGCTCAGGTACGGGCGCCCGTCCTGCTGATGATGTCATCACGGGGGTCGCTGATGTCATTGGCATCACTGGTTATATCTGTCATATCACCCAAATGTTGATGTCACCGGGATCATGGGGTGATGTCCTGGGGTTCACTGGCTGATGTCCTAGTATCACTACTGATGTCATGGGCACTGGTGTTGTCACTGGGGACACTGGCTGACGTCACTGGTGTCACTGGCTGATGTCACTGGTGTCACTGGCTGATGTCACTGGTGTCACTGGCTGATGTCACTAGTGTTGTTGATGATATCACTGGCTGATGTCACTGGTGTCATGCGATGTCATGGGGGTTTACTGGCTAGTCACTTGTGTCACTGGCGTTGTCATGGTTCACTGCTGATTCATGTGTCACAGCTAAAGTCACTGGGAACGGCGATGTCCCTGGTTCACTACTGATGTCACTGGTGTAAGTGGCTGATGTCACTTGTATCACTTGCTGATGTCACTGGTGTCACTGCCTGATGTCACTGGTGTCACTGCCTATGCACTAGTATACTGGGTTGTCCCGGTGTCACTGCTGGGAGTCCTGGTACACTGGGTGTTTTTCACTGGGCCGGCTACGCACTGGGACACTGGTGATCATGGATCATGGCTGTTGTCAATGGTGTCATGGCTGATTCCGGGGTCATGGCTGATGTCACTGGTGTCACTGGCTGATGTCACTGGTATCACTGGCTGTTGTCACTGGTGTCACTGGCTGATGTCACTGGTGTCACTGGCTGATTCATGGGATCACGGCTGATGCACGGTTCAGGCTGAGTCATGGGGTCATGGCTGCGTACGGTATCACTGGCTGGTGTCACTGGTGTCATGGCTGATGTCCTGGTAAACTGGGTTTGTCACTGGGGTCACGGCGACTTCACTGGGGTCACTGGTGTGTCACTGGGGGACACGCCTATGCACTGGTGTCACTGCCTATGTCCTGTTCACGGGTGATGTCACTGGTACACGGTTTGTCACGGGGCACGGCTGACTTCACGGGTCACTCACGTCCCGGTGCAGGGGTTGTCACTGGGCACTGGGTGATGTCACAGGTTGAGATTTCCTGGCTGTTGACTGGTATCACTGGTTTGTCACTGGTGCACTGGCTATTCACTGGGATCACTACTGATGTCACGGGTCACTGGTGATTTTCATGGGTCATGGCTGTTGTCACGGGTCACTGGCTGATTTCACGGTGCCGGTGATTTATGGTGTCACTGGGTTTTCACTGGTGCAGGGGTGTGTCACTGGTGATGCATGGTATCACTAGCTGATGTCCGGTTTCATGCTAGCATGGTATCCTGGGTGTTTCACGGTGTCCCCCTGGCTGTTGTCACTGGTGTCACTGGCTGATGTCACTGGTGTCACTGGCTGATGTCACTGGTATCACTGGCTGTTGTCACTGGCTGATGTCACTGGTATCACTGGCTGTTGTCACTGGTATCATGGGTGTTTTCACGGGACACTACTGATGTACGGTGCATGGCTGATGTCACTGGTGTCACTGGCTGATGTCACTGGTGTCACTGGCTGTTGTCACTGGTGTCACTGGCTGATGTCACTGGTGTCACTGGCTGACGTCACTGGTATCACTGGCTGATGTCACTGGTGTCACTGGCTGATGTCACTGGAAACAGGCTTTGTCACTGGGTGATGCACTGGGACACTGGGTTTTCACGGCTTGTCACGGTATCACGGCGTTTTCACTGGCTTGACGGGGATCATGGCTGTTTTCACTGGCACTGGCGTTGCACTGGCTGATGTCACGGTATCAAGCTGATGTCAAGGTTTGTCATGTGTCATGCATTTCACGGGAAACACACTGGGGCAGGCTTTTTTATGGTATCACTGGTGTTGCAGGGGGTTCACTGGCTGACTACGGGATCACTGGCTGAGTCACTGGTTCCTGGCTGTTTCACTGTTCATGGCTGATTCACTGTGTCCGGGTGATTCACGGTGTCACTGCTGATTCACTGGCTGATGTCACTGGTGTCACTGCTGAGTCACGTAAACCTGCTTTGTCACGGGTCACGGTGACGTCACTAGTGTTGTTGATGATATCACTGGACTGATGGGTAAGTGAGCAGATGGTGATGTGACCAGTAGGGGGCAGGAGCTCCATCTATGAGGAATGTTGATTGTTCCAAATTACTGATGTGCAGAAATGAGCAGTTTTTGACCCAAACCTTCAGCATCAGCTCCATGCAGATATCGGCCGTCCCTGTGGAGTGTAAGCTCTGCTGGTGCAGCCTTCTAACATCAGCTGCTTCCCCTCAGCACAATCATCCAGGAGCTGCTGAGCTCCGAGAAGGAGTACGTCCGAGAGCTGCAGTTCCTGCAGAGCCATCACCTGAGTCACACCGAGAGCTGCAGCGACATCCCTGAGGCGGTGGCCGCCCAGAAGTCAGTCATCTTCAGGAACATCAGCGACATTGGAGACTTCCATGCCAGGTGTGTACGGAGCCGAGCGGGAGGTGGGATCCGCTGACCTCAGCCCATGACCGCCCTGGTTATCTACACAGAACCTTCCTCCAAGAGCTGAACAAGAGCGACACCGACGACGACATCGCCATGTGCTTCATCCGCAGCGAGGAGGAGTTCAACAAGTACATCATGTACCTGGTGGGGCGCGTGCAGGCCGAGTCCGTGGTGCTGAGCGACGCCATCCAGGAGTTCTACAAAGTGACTATCTGTCTATCTATCTATCTCCTATCTATCTATCTCCTATCTATCTATCTCCTATCTATCTATCTATCTCCTATCTATCTATCCATCTCCTATCTCCTATCTATCTATCTATCTCATATCTATCTATCTCATATCTATTTATCTATCTATCTTCCATCTATCTATCTCATATCTATCTATCTATCTATCTATCTCCTATCTATCTATCTCCTATCTATCTCTATATCTATCTATCTATCTCATATCTATCTATCTATCTATCTCCTATCTATCTCTATATCTATCTATCTATCTATCTCATATCTATCTATCTCATATATATCTCCCTCCTATCTATCTATCTATGTATATATCTATCTATCTATCTCCTGTCTATCTATCTATCTATCTCCTATCTATCTCTATATCTATCTCTCATATCTATATATCTCCTATCTATCTACCTATCTATCTATATATATATATCTATCTATCTCCTATCTATCTATCTATCTATCTCCTATCTATCTATCTATCTATCTCATATCTATCTATCTATCTATCTATCTATCTATCTCATATCTATCTATCTATCTCATATCTATCTATCTATCTATCTATCTCATATCTATCTATCTATCTATCTATCTATCTATCTATCTATCACATATCTATCTATCTATCTATCTCATATCTATCTATCTATCTCCTATCTATCTATCTCCTATCTATCTATCTATCTATCTCATATCTATCTATCTATCTCTCTCATATCTATCTATCTATCTATCTCCTAACTATCTATCTATCTCATATCTATATATCTATCTATCCATCTATCTCATATCTATATATCTATCTATCTATCTATCTCATATCTATATATCTATCTATCTATCTATCTATCTCATATCTATCTATCTATCTCATATCTATATATCTATCTATCTATCTCATATCTATCTCATATCTATCTATCTATCTATCTCATATCTATCTATCTCCTATCTATCTATCTATCTATCTATCTATCTATCTATCTCCTAACTATCTATCTATCTCATATATATATATATATCTATCTACTATCTATATATCTATCTCATATCTATATATCTATCTATCCATCTATCTCATATCTATATATCTATCTATCTATCTATCTATCTATCTATCTATCTATCTATCTATCTATCTATCTATCTATCTCATATCTATATATCTATCTATCTATCTCATATCTATCTATCTATCTCATATCTATATATCTATCTATCTATCTCATATCTATCTCATATCTATCTATCTATCTATCTCATATCTATCTATCTCCTATCTATCTATCTATCTATCTATCTATCTATCTATCTCATATCTATATATCTATCTATCTATCTATCTATCTCATATCTATCTATCTATCTATCTCATATCTATATATCTATCTATCTCATATCTATCTATCTATCTCATATCTATATATCTATCTATCTATCTATCTATCTCCTATCTATCTATCTATCTATCTATCTCCTATCTATCTATCTCCTATCTATCTCCTATCTATCTATCTCCTATCTATCTCTCTCCTATCTATCCCTCTATCTATCTATCTCCTATCTATCTATCTCCTATCTATCTATCTATCTATCTATCTATCTATCTCCTATCTATCTATCTCCTATCTATCTATCTATCTCATATCTATCTATCTATCTATCTCATATCTATCTATCTCATATCTATCTATCTCATATCTATCTATCTCTCATATCTATCTATCTATATATCTATCTATCTCATATCTATCTCCTATCTATCTATCTCCTATCTATCTATCTCATATCTATCTATCTCCTATCTATCTCCTATCTATCTATCTATCTATCTATCTATCTATCTATCTATCTATCTCATATCTATCTATCTATCTATCTATCTCATACAGCTGCACCCAGACGTCTCCATCCCCTCTATATAAAGCCCCATCTGCAGGTTTCTCCCTTCCTCTATATAAAGCCCCATCTGCAGGTTTCTCCCTCCCTCAAAAAACCCCCACTGCAGTTTTCTCCCCCCTTTTTTTTACAAACCCCTCTGGGGTTTCTCCCTCATATAAAGCCCCATCTCGGTTTCTCCCTTATAAAAAGCCCATCTGCAGGTTTTTCTCTCTCATGAAATCAGAAAAACCCCCCCTTTTTTAGGTAAATTGGAACCAAAATTATTTTTATTCCCCAAATCAGAATAAGGAGAGGAGAATTTTAAGGGCATTTTTTCACTTTCTGTAAGTCAGAATTTTTATGCACTGGGATGACCCCCGCCTTTACAAACCGGGCCCCACCCATTGATGAGTAGGTCTTTGGAATCCTGATAAATTTTTGGGAAACATCTGGTTAGAGAAAAAAGTGTGGATGTATTTTATCAACACTAAGACACACTGTTCTGTGTGAACACATGAAAAAGCCCCAAAGAAATCAGCCAAGAGATGGGAAGAGAATTGGGACTTGCACAAGTCTGGTCACCCTTTGGGGGGCTTTTTCCCAGTATAAGGGGCCCCCCTCTTTCCCCTTTACAAAAAAATTATACAAAAGTGCAAAAAGACAGGAATGCCCGGGCCATCATACCATCGGGAAAGGAGATGGGGTCTGTGTCTCAGAGATTAAGGGGCTTTGGCCCGACTGTCGATAAACCCCAAAACAAAAAAAAAAACTTTTTTTGGGGGGTTTTTTTTTTTTCCCCCCCCCCCCCCCTTTTTTTTTTTTTTTTTGGGGGGGGGGGGGGGGGGTTTTGGGGGGAAAAAGGGGGAAACTTGGAACCTAAGAACACCATCCCCAAAGTGAAACACTGGGGTGGCAGCATCTTTGGGGGCTGTTTTGCTGTAGGAGGGGTGGGGCACTTCACAAAAAAAGTTGAATCAGAGTAAAGAAGATTTTGGCCAATACGAAGCAACATCCAAGACATCACCGGAAATACAGCTTGGTGGAAAGGGGTTTTTCCAAAAGAACAATGACCCCCAAGTACTGCCAAAAAAAAAGGTTACAAAAGGGGTTCAGGAGAACCCGTCCATTTTTTTGGAGCGGCCGTCACAAAGCCCTGTCTCTCCTATTTGGAAAATTATGGGGAAAGTGAAAAGGCCGGAGCGAACAAAAGACCCCCAACAGGCTCGTGAACCCCGTTTTTGTCAGGAGGAAGCGGCCCAAAAAACCCACCCAAATTTTGAGAAAATTGTGGAAGGGTCCAGACGTTTGACCCAATCCTACAGTTTTAAGGGGAAAGCCACCAAATACTAATAAATGAGGAAACTTTTTTACTTTACAGAAAGAATTAAAAAAGCCCTTTAAAAATTTCTCCTCTCATTATTCTGCATTTGGGGAATTTGAAATAATTTTTGGTTCCTAATTGACCCAAAACGGGGAAGGTTTTTTTATTTCATGTAAAAAAAACCTCAATGGGGGTTTATACAAGGGAGGGGGAAACCTGCAGAGGGGTTTTTTAAAAAGAGGGGAGGAGAAACCTGCAGTGTGGCTTTATAAAGGGGGGAGAAACCTGCAGAGGGGGTTTAAAAGAGGGAAGGAAAAAACCCGCAATGGGGTTTTTTACAGAGGGGGGGAAACCTGCGATGGGTTTTATATAAGGGGGGGGAAAAGCTGGGTTCAGCTCATCTATCTTTTTTCTATCTTCATTATCTATCTATCTATCTATCTATCTATGAAAAATGATAATCTGGATACTTTGCCGTTACACTTTGACCCCAGAGGGCACTGCTCAAGGGGGTTTTTTTTATCAGTGACTAAGGCCAATGAACTGTATAATGTGAAGCATAAAGAGGAAGCCCTTTTTCACCCCGGGGTTTTACTTTTGGGGTTGTGCGGACCCCTCTTCTCTGGTCGGGAATAAGTGTTGTGTGGGTTTTTTTTCAAGGTACAAGAGGAAGGCTGCGCTGGGACCCCTCGAGGCCCCCGCCACCTCCTCTCCAACATTACCTGGAGCGGCCGATAAACAGGATCCAGCGCTATCAGATCATTTTAAAGGTAAGGAGCAGCCACTGACTCCAGATAGAACATCCTGCATGATTAGATGAGCCGGGGGAGACAGGGGGACCGCCATGGGTGCAGCAGCCTCCTCTCCAGGGATCAGGTCACTACGCTCCTTCTGTGGATGCAGACGCTGCTCAGATAACCCAGGGGAGACAGAATTGGGTACCGCCATGGGTGCAGCAGCAGGCTCCCCTCCGGTGATGGGGACACTATGCTCATCTTGTGGATGCAGATACTGCTCAGATGATCAGATGAGCTTGGGGAGAGGAGATGAGGGATCAACATCAGTGCAGTAGCGTCCTCTCCAGTGCTGGGGGTACTACACTCCTCCTGTGGATGCACACACTGCTTAGATGATGAGATGAGCCAAGTAGACAGGACAGGGGACCACCATGGGTGCAGCAGCCTCTCCTTCAGTGATTGGGTGTAGTTATCCTTAATTCACATGTAGCTCACAAGAGCCTTGCAGTGTAAAAAGGATTTAAGCCAAACCAGATATGTTCATCTACAGACAGCTGTTTGCCCCTCTTCAGTGCAGAGTAGAACTTATTGGTTGGCTGGAGAGAGGCGAGAGGAGCTTAGAGGCTCCTACTATGGATGTAGAAGCTGCATAAATGATCAGATGAGCCAAGGAAGACAGGACGGGGGACCGCCATGGGTGCAGTAACCTCCCTCCAGTGATGGGGTTACTTTGCTTCTCCTTTGGCTGCAGATACTGCATAAATGATAAGATGGCCTCCCCTCCAGTAACGGAGTTACTACGCTCCTCCTGCGGCTACAGACGCTTCTCAGATAATTAGATGAGCAGAAGGCAAAAGAATGGGGGACCGCAATGGGTGCAGCAGCCTCCCCTCTAGCTGATATTAAATGTACGAAGCCCACAGTGGCCATCACGCTGTTGGGAGTGGGGCAAGCTGGGTTTGTTTTCCTAATTCTTCGCGATCCTGCAGGAAATGATCCGCAACAAGGCGCGGAACAGACAGAACTGCGCGCTGCTGGAGCAGGCCTACTCCATCGTATCTGCACTGAGCCGCAGGGCCGAGAACTTCCTGCATGTGTCACTGATGGAGAATTACCCCGGGACGCTGGAGGCGTTGGGAGAGCCCATACGACAGGTAAGCTCCACCCACAGCGATGAAGGTTCAGAGCGGGGGCGCAAGGGCATCAAAGGAGGCTGGGACCACCCCTGCAACTCCTCCCCCAGATACCACATTACTGACCCCTCGGGTGGAGGTCAGAGCGGGGGCCACAAAAGGGTTTTGGGACCCCCCCCCGCAGTGCCCACTTTCCACATTACTGACCCCTGGGGGGAGGCAGAGCGGGGGCTGCACAAGAGTCCGGGCCCCCCGCGTCCCCCCAGATACCACATACAAACCCCCTCGGGTGGAGGTCAGGCGGGGGGCTTCACAAGAGTCCGGAAACCCCGCAAGTCCCCCCCCAAAACCCATTACAACCCCTCTTGGAGGTCAGAGCGGGGGTTTTCAAAAGATTCCGGGACCACCCCGAAAAGCCCCCCCCCAGACCAAACTTATAACCCCTGGGTGGAGGTCAGAGGGGGGGCTTACAAAAAGCCGGACCCCCCCGCAGCTCGCCCCCAGTCCCAATTACACCCTCGGGTGGGTTTCAGGCGGGGGCCTTTTCACAAGAGCCCCGGGACCACCCCTGCAAGTCCGCCCCCAGCTCCCACGTTACTGTCCCCTCGGGTGGAGGTCAGAGCGGGGGCTTCACAAGAGTCCAGGACCACCCCTGCAAGTCCGCCCCCAGATACCACATTACTAACCCCTCGGGTGGAGGTCGGAGCGGGGGCTTCACAAGAGTCCAGGACCACCCCCCCGCAGCTCCGCCCACAGATACCACATTACTGACCCCTCGGGTGGAGGTCAGAGCGGGGCCAGGATTCACAAGAGTCGGGCCACCCTGCAAGTCCGCCCCAGTCCCATTTACTGCCCCTCGGGTGGAGGTCAGGGGGGGGGGGCCTTCACAAGATTCCGGGACCTCCCCCGCAAGTCCGCCCCCAGATACCACATTACTAACCCCTCGGGTGGAGGTCAGAGCAGGAGCTTCACAAGAGTCCGGGACCACCCCTGCAAGTCCGCCCCCAGATACCACATTACTGACCCCTCGGGTGGAGGTCAGAGCGGGGGCTTCACAGGAGTCCGGGACCACCCCCGCAAGTCTGCGCACAAATACCACATTACTGACCCCTCGGGTGGAGGTCAGAGCGGGGGCTTCACAAGAGTCCGGGACCACCCCCGCAGCTCCGCCCCCAGATACCACATTACTAACCCCTCGGGTGGAGGTCAGAGCGGGGGCTTCACAAGAGTCCGGGACCACCCCCGCAGCTCCGCCCCCAGATACCACATTACTGACCCCTCGGGTGGAGGTCAGAGTGGGGGGCACTTCACAAGAGTCCGGGACCACCCCGCAGTCCCCCCCAGATACCACATTACTAACCCCTCGGGTGGAGGTCAGAGCGGGGGCTTCACAAGCTTCCGGGACCACCCCCGCAGCTCTGCCCCCAGATACCACATTACCAACCCCTCGGGTGGAGGTCAGAGCGGGGGCTTCACAAGAGTCCGGGACCACCCCTGCAAGTCCGCCCCCAGCTACCACGTTACTGTCCCCTCGGGTGGAGGTCAGAGCGGGGGCTTCACAAGAGTCCGGGACCACCCCTGCAAGTCCGCCCCCAGATACCACATTACTAACCCCTCGGGTGGAGGTCAGAGCGGGGGCTTCACAAGAGTCCAGGACCACCCCCGCAGCTCCGCCCCAGTCCACTTTACCCCCTCGGGTGGAGGTCAGAGCAGGGGCGCAGGGGCTTCACAAGAGTCCGGGACCACCCCTGCAAGTCCGCCCCCAGCTCCCACGTTACTGACCCCTCGGGTGGAGGTCAGAGCGGGGGCACAGGATTGTTACAAGAGTCCAGGAACACCCCCGCAGCTCCGCCCCCAGATACCACATTACCAACCCCTCGGGTGGAGGTCAGAGCGGGGAGTTTCCCAAAAGGTCCGGGACCACCCCGAAAGTCCGCCAAATCCACATTACTGACCCCTCGGGTGGAGGTCAGAGCGGGGGTTTCACAGGAGTCCGGGACCACCCCTGCAAGTCCGCCCCCAGATACCACATTACTAACCCCTCGGGTGGAGGTCAGAGCAGGGGCTTCACAAGCGTCCGGGACCACCCCCGCAGCTCCGACCCCAGATACCTCATTACTATCCCCTCGGGTGGAAGGTCAGAGGGGGGGGCTTCACAAGGTCCGGGCCCACCCCCGCAAGCTCCGCCCCAGATACCACATTACTAACCCCGGGGGGGAAAGGTCAGAGCGGGGGCTTCAAAAGAGTCGGAACCCCGCAAGTCCCCCCAGTACCCATTTTTA
>JAODAL010044658.1:0-32669 GCA_025379985.1 Phyllomedusa bahiana | reverse complement strand
TCTTGTTACATTGGGTGCAAGTAATTATAGTAGTTATATTCTTGTACATAGGAGCAGGATTATAGTAGTTATATTATTGCTCATGGGACAGTATTATAGTAGTTATATTTTGGTACATAGGAGCAGTATTATTGTAGTTATATTTCTAGTACATAGGAGGACAGTATTATAGTAGTTATATTCTTGTACATAGGGGCAGTTTATAGTAGTTATATTCTTGTACATAGGGAGGCAGTATTATAGTAGTTATATTCTATGTACATAAGAGGGTTGTATTATATTAGTTTATTCTTGTACATAAGGGGCAGTATGTATAGTAGTAATATTCTTGTTCATAGGGAGCAGTATTATAGTAGTTATATTCTTGTACATAGGAGCAGTATTATAGTAGTTATAGTCTTGTAATATGGGCAGTATTATAGTAGTAGTTATATTCTGTGTTATAGGGAGCAGTATTATAGTAGTTTTATTCTTGTAATAGGGAGCAGATATATAGTGTTAATTCCTGTACATAGGAGCAGTATTATGAGTTAGTTACATTCTTGTACATAGGGAGCAGTATTATAGTAGTTATATTTGTTTTTTTTCTTGTACAATAGGGAGCAGTAATTATAGTAGTTATATTCTTGCGCACATAGGGGCAGCAGATTATAGTGTTATATTCTTGTACATAGGAGCAGTATTATAGTAGTTATATTCTTGTTACATAGGAGGCAGTATTATAGTAGTTATATTCTTGTAAATAGGGGCAGTATTATCAGTAGTTATTTTCTGTGTACCCAGGGGGCAGTATTATAGAAGTATAATTTCTTGTACATAGGGGGCAGTATTATAGTAGTGTAATTCTTGTACATAAGGGGCAGTATTATAGTAGTTTTATTTCTTGTACATAGTAGCAGCATTAATAGTAGTTATATTCTATGTACTAGGAGGCAGTATTTATTAGTCTAGTTATATTCTTTTGTACATAGGAGGCTAGTATTCTTAGTAGTTATATTCTTTTAATGTGAGCAGTATTATAGTAGATATTATTCCTGTACATAGGAGCAGTATTGTAGTTGTTATATTCTATGTACATTGGGAGCAGTATTATAGTAGTTTATTCTTGTACATAGGGAGCAAGTATTATAGTAGTTTATTCTCGCAATAGGGGATGTTTTATAGTAGTTATATTCTTGTACATAGGGCAGTATTATAGTAGTTATATTCTTGTACATAGGAGGCAGTATTATAGAAGTTATATTCATGTACACATAGGACAGTATTATAGTAGTTATATTCTGTAAATAGGGGAGTAGTATTTTAGTAGTTATATTCTTGTACATAGGATGCAGGCATTTTATAGTAGTTATATTCTGTGTACATAGAGCAGTATTATAGTAGTTATATTTGTTGTACAATGGGAGGCAGTATTATAGTAGTTATATTCTTGTAATAGGAACAGTATTTATAGTAGATATATTCCTGTACATAGGAGAGTATTATAGTAAGTTATATTCTTGTACATAGGAGGCAGTATTATAGTAGTTATATTCTGGTAACATAGGGGCGTATTATATTAGTTTATATTCTTTGCAATGGAGCAGTATTATAGTAGTTATATTCTTGTACATGGGGCAGTATTATAGTGGTTATTTCTGTACATAGGGGGCAGTTTTATAGTGTTTTTTTCTTGTACATAGAAGCAGTATTATAGTTGTTATATTCTTGTACATAGGGGCAGTATTATAATTAGTTATATTTTTGTTCATTGGGGCAGTATTATAGGTAGTTATATTCTGTGTTTCAACAGGACGGGCAGTATTATAATTAGTTTATTCTTGCACATGGGGGCCAGTATTATAGTAGTTATATTCTTGTACATAGAAGCGTATTATAGCAGAGTTATATTCTTGTACATAGGGCAGTATTATAGTAGTTATATTCTGTGTACATAGGGGCCGTATTATAGTAGTTATATCATTTGGTACATAGGGGCAGTATTATAGTAGTTATATATCTATGTACATAGGATGGGCAGTATTTATAGTAGTAATATTCTTAGTACATAGGGGGCAGTATTATAGTAGTTGATATTCTTGTAATTGGAGGCAGTATTTACAGTAGTTGATATTCTTGTACAATAGGGGCAGTAGTATAGTTGTTGTATTCTTGTACATTAGGAGCAGCTATTATGGTAGTTATATTCTTGTACATATGGGCAGTATTATAGTAGTTATATTTTTGTACTTAGGAGCAGTATTATAGTAGTTATATTCTTTACACAAGGAGGCAGTATTATAGTAGTTATATTCTTGTACCTGGTGCCGTATTATAGTAGTTATATTCTGTACATAGGAGCAGTTATTATAGTAGTTATGTTCTTGTACATAGAGGACAGTATTGTGGTAGTTATTATTCTTTTACTTTATAGGCAGTTTTATGTAGTTATAAATTCTTGTACATGGGGGCAGTATTTTATAGTTATATTCTTGTACTAGGGGGTGCAGTATTATAGTAGTTTATTCTTGTTAGCATAGGGGGCAGGTATTATTGTAGTTATCTTCTTGTGTAGTGGGCAGTATTATAGTAGTGTATTCTTGTAAATGGGCAGTATTTTAGTAGTTGTATTCGTGTACATAGGAGCCAGATTTTAGTAGTTATATTATAGTGTACATAGGGGCCATATTATAGTAGTTTCTATTCTTGTACATTGGAGCGTATTGTAGTAGGTATATTCTTGTACAAGAAGCAGTCTTGTAGTAGTTATATTCTTGTACATAGAAGGCAGTATTATAGTAGTTATATTCTTGTACATAGAGGCAGTATTATAGTAGTTATATTCTTGTACATAGGGAACAGCATTATAGTAGTTATATTCTTGTACAAGAGGACAGTATTATAATAGTTATATTCTTGTACATAGGGTGCGGTATTATAGGTGGGTATTATTCTTTTGTACATAGGGTGCCGAGTAATATAGTATTTATATTCTGGTAAATAACGGACAGTAATATAGTAGTTATATCTTGTACATAGGGTCTGGTGGTTTATGTAGGTTATGTTCTTGCACATAGGGGCGCAGTATTTTAGTAGTTATATTCTTGTACATAGGGGGCAGTATTATAGTAGTTATATTCTTGTAATAGGGGGCACTATTATAGTAGTTAATTTTATACATAGGAGCAGTATTATACTAATTATATTATGTGTACCTAGGGCAGTATTATAGTAGTTATGTTCTTGCACATAGGGGGCAGTATTATTTTCTTTTAATTCATCCATACTAGTGATTTTTTGGGGATAATGATGTTCCGTTAATGAGATGTGAGGTTCGGGGACTTGATTTCGTGGATTTGACCCTCACTTTCCTCCTGGCTTTCTTGTCTGCAGAGTTGAATGTTTTGTCGGACTTTGATTTAATAAAGGAAAATTATTTCTCTCCTTAACGAGATGTCACTTGAATTCTAATTAGTAGCAAGGAACTGCAAAGGAGCAGCCGGACTTAACCCCTTATTGCCCAGACATCATAGCCACGCTGTGCTGCAGACTTTGCTGTTGCAGTCATTACTTCATGTGACTGTGAAGGATCTGTGGGGCTCCCGTCCCAGGATGGTGGGGTGTCAGCGTGTGCTCCAGCAGGGGGCAGCCTGCTTGTTCTGCCCTGTTCTCCCGTTTCTGCAGTTACTCCTTGCTGTATTTTCAGAGCAGAACATTCTGACACTTTTTTTTTTTTACTTAATTCCTTTCATTTCCATGACCACAAAGATTTCTAGGAATTCGCTGCTCGTCACATTAGGCAAGTGACGGGCCTAATTGTGTCAGCGCCGCTATGACCCGTCCAGATTTTAAGTGGTCATTAGACATAGACGTCTGCCAGCGTCGAGCCCTGTCTGCACCCTGACTCAAATCTACCTCCATGCAGAGGATTTGGAGCGTCCACCCCTGAAATCAACACAGACCGAAAAATGACACGAAGCTTTCATTGGTTATTTGCTCATTTAGTCCCTCCCATTTCTTACTGGCGGAGCAATGGTTTGCACAGTCTGAAATACTCTGTGCTGCTGTAAAATGCCTAATTCTATGTTTATGAAATTGACTGTAAATTAGATTACAGTGTGTAATCCAAATGGGCTCTGATTGGTTGCTAAGATTTCTTATTGGTTGCTATGAGCTCTGATTCGTTGCTATGGACTCTGGTTGCTATGGGCGGAAAACCCGTGCAGTGTCGACAATTGTGCTCATTTTCGGCCGGTTTGCGGTTTTTCAGACCGCCTGAAAAACCGGCCGTGGGGACATGGCCTAGGGCTATGTCTACACTGCAGTGGACAAAAAACGACCTGAAAGCCAAAAACTTTTCTGTCCCCTCTTGTCAAAAGTAGCTGAAAATAACGGGCGTTATGGCGCGATTTGCGTTTTTCGGCGCATTTTTTTACCGTGTTTTTTTGCTGTTTTCATGTCTGGTTTTCAATGTCTGCATAAAGTAAGCCATTGGTGTAACTCCGCCCCAAGCCCTGACAAAGGGGGATGGAAGGGCGCATTTATAGTATCTATATGTCGTCTTGTTGTCTGTTTTACGGAATTTTGGCGCTAGGAAAATTATCTCGCTTTTGTAGCAAAAATAAGTTTTTTTTAATGGAGTTAGGCCTTAAAGTTCCTTATTTTTACGTGATTTTGGCACTATAAAGTTATTCGCTTTTTGTGGCTAAAAATCAGTTCTCTTACGGATTTCAGCACATTACAAATACATTTTTTTACGGATTTTGGTGCTGATAGCTGTTACCTCGGTATTGTTGATAAAAATGTTTTTTTTTTTTTTTTTTTTACATATTTTGGGCGCCAAGTACTTTTTTACGGATTTTGTCGCGATTAAAGTTCTCACTTTGGTTAACAAAAAAATACTTTTTTTATGGATTTTGTCGCTAAAATACTTTTTTTGTTACGTATTTTGACGCTAAGTCCATGTTTTATGGATTTTGGCGATACTAATGTTATCTCGCTTTTGCTGCAAAAAAAATCTGCCTTTTTATGGATTTTGGCGCTAATAAATTTATCTCCAAAATCTGTACGAAAAAAGGATTTTTGACAATGAGCTCTGATTGGTTGCTATGGGCTCTGATTGGTCGCTATGGGCTCTGATTGGTTGCCGAGTTCTGATGGTTGCTATGGGGCTCTGATGATTGGTATTGAGTTCTGATTGGTTGCTATGGGCTCTGATTGGTTGGTATGAGTTCTGATTGGTCTCTATGAGCTCTGATTGGTTGCTAAGATTTCTTATTGGTTTCTATGGGCTCTGATTGGTTGCTATGGCTTGATTGGTTGCTATGACGCGCTGATTGTTGTGGTATGGGCTCTGATGGTTGCAAGTTCTGATTGGTTGCTATGGGCTCTGATTGATTGGTATGAGTTCTGATTGGTTGCTATGAGTTCTGATTGGTCTCTATGAGCTCTGATTGGTTGCATGGGCTCTGATTGGTTGCTAAGATTTCTAATTGGTTGCTATGGGCTCTGATTGGTTGCTATGGGCTCTGATTGGTTGCTATGAGCGCTGATTGGTTGGTATGGGCTCTGATTGGTCGCTATGGGCTCGGATTGGTTGTTATGGGCTGTGATTGGTTGATATGAGCTCTGATTGGTTGCTATGATCTTTAAATGGCTACTATGGGCTATAATTGGTTGGTATGGGCTCTGATTGGTTGTTATAAGCTCTGATTGGTTGCTATGATCTTTGAATGGTTACTATGGGCTATGAATGGTTACTATGAGCTCTGATTGGTTGCTATGATCTTTGAATGGTTACTATGTGCTATGATTGGTTGGTATGGGCTCTGATTGGTTGTTATAAGTTCTGATTGGTTGCTATGATCTTTGAATGGTTACTATGGGCTATGAATGGTTGGTATGGGCTATGATTGGTTACTATGAGCTCTGATTAGTTGCTATGGGCTCTGATAGGTCTCTATGGGCAACAAGGACAGTGTTACTGATGGACAGTTTTGATAATCAGACCAGTTGATGCAGTTTCCACATGAATTTGGTGCAGAAAACCGCGTTAGGACTGATTTATATCCAGAACTCATGGTGAATGACGGGAAGACGGGTGGGCGGAGGTAGATGATCACCTAGGACGCCCACCTCTGCCTGTCAGGTATGGCTGTGAGTTACATCCAGTACGTGCATTCAGCGGCCAGGACAGGAGATGACCCCGACTATTAGGTGCTATGGGTAATGTGACCGCGGCATCTTAGCAGTTACACAGGATGGGGGCGCCCCCTCCCACCTCTGTAACACACTTGGAGGGTGGTGACCGGCAGTCATATAAACCTGGAGCCTGAGGAAGATACTGGCCCTCTCACCCCCACCAGAGGATGGAGGTCAGTGTCATAGGAGAGCTGTAACTGCTCGACTGTTCTGCTATATATTAGGATTGCAGGATAGTGTAGAAGTTATCACGTCTCCTTGGGGTTAATGTCCTCAGAGGAATCAAATTACAAATAAGAGAAAAAATCTGTAAAAAGTTCACCAAAAATTTCTACATTTTTTATAGAAAAACTGCAAACAAATAATACATAACGGTTATGGCCGCGACTGTGGAAATCCAGCCGAGGAATGTGTACCCCTATATATCCCACACAGTGAACGGAATAAAAAGACACCCAGCTCCAAAATTGCGAGTTTTTTTTTTTGTTGTTTTGCCTCCCCAAAAATTGGAATAAAAAGTGCTCAAAAAGTGTCAGGGCTGCGAAAATGGCGCCAACGAAAAACGCACCTCGGCCCCCAAAAAGGCAAAAACCCTCACACAGGCCCAGAGACGGGGACATGAAAACAGCTATGGGCGCTGCAATTAAAATTGAAAAAAAAATGAATTAGAATCGTAGCGGCGTAGAACAGAGATGACGTCACTGATACCATGAAAAGATGGCGCCATAAAAAGCTGGGAAGGGCGCGGCTGGAGGCGCCGCGTGTCAGGTCAGGAGCAGGGATTTGTATTTTTTGGGGAGGAATATTTGCTCTATAGGAAGCTCCTGACTTACAACGTTCCCACTTACTGTGCATCTGTCCCCTAGTTACAAACTGGCATGCTGGCACTTGTAGTTCCATGTTCTACAGCAGATAGTCGCTGTGGAACGACAAGTGCCAGCATGCCAATTTGTAACTAGGGGACAGACATCAAAACAAAGGTGAAAACCCTTCCCTGCACTATTCAATGGGAAATAAAAAAACCTTTTATACACCTGTTATATACCTGTTCTGACTTATATACAAATTAAAGTTAAGAACAAACCTACAGTCCCTATCCCGTCCGTAACCCGGGGGGCTGCCTGTATTTGCCTATAGTACCAAAAAGCCTCGTCCTAGCCCTGCTTGCAGATCTGACAGCAGCACAGAGTATTTCAGGCTGTGACTGGACTTTGATGACAGATGTATTTCTGTCAGGACGGTCGCCGCATACACGACTGAGCGGTACATGGCAGCAGCTGGTCCCCCCTCCCCTCTCCATCTTCACCACTTGTCACATGAATTGCGGTTTTCCACATGAGCACTTGAGCGCACTTCTCATAACTGACCTTTCAGAAGCTTCCGCCGCCGCCTTGCATCTGTCGCTTCCTATAATTCCCATCTCTCCCATCTCCAAGAGGAAGAAAGAAGATGGAATTAAAGGAGAAGCCGCCTCTTATCGCCTCCATCAAACGCCTCCATCCTGCCCCTGGGGGCCGCCATGTCAGTGACATCATGTGTGATGTCATCAATGTGCTGATACTATGATGTCACATGACGCGTAGAGGAGGATGGCGATTGTGGTGACACCGCAGCACTTTCACCATTTTTAAGGCATTTTTATTACTTTCTGTAGAGTCAGCAGTTTCCTCCATCTCATTAGTATTTGGTGGCTTTGCCCTTAAGCTGTAGGACTTGTAGCCATGTTTGGGGGTCTCTTGCTCGCTCCGGCCTTTTCAGCTTTGTCCATACATTTCCAATAGGATGAGATCAGGGCTTTGTGACGGCCGCTCCAAACATGGACTTGGTTCTCCTTAAGCCACTTTGTAACCAGTTTGGCAGAAGCTTCGGGTCATTGTCCATTTGGAAAATGGAGGGGCGTGCTTCTCCACCCAGCAGGGAGTATCTTCTTTCTCTGCAGGCACTCCCCAAAGTGTGCAGACTCGCCCCTACAGGTACACTGTGCATATGAGAATTCATTCTGTGTCAGCCGGGGGAAGAGAGAGGTTCTCGGCTGTCGGAGACTAAGGAATCATTGGAAGTGAAAAGCTAAGTGTAACTCGATAGTGTATATCTACGTTTCTCACTCTCTCTACAGACTTTGTAACTAGAATGGACATTTGACATTCAGGACTCTGGGAAAGAAGGGTGATTTTTTTTTTCTCTCTCTCTCACACACAGTGATATATCCTGCAGATTATAACACCTCTGACCTCTACAGATCTGCAGAACAAAACTATACGCTTTATCTGTTGTGTTTACATGGGACTGCACAAGATCTCTCTCTCTACTGCAGGACCACTGATCGCTGTCAGAGAACGGAGCAAACCCCGCACCGCACACGCCGACTGATCGCTGTCAGTGAACGAGCAAAAACCCCCCACCGCACAACGCCGACTGAGTGCTGTCAGTGAAAGCAGCAAACCCCGCACCGCACACGCCGACTGATCGCTGTCAGTGAACGGAGCAAACCCCGCACCGCACACGCCGACTGATCGCTGTCAGTGAACGGAGCAAACCCCGCACCGCACACGCCGACTGATCGCTGTCAGTGAACGGAGGCAAACCCCCCGGCACCGCCACATTACCCCACTGATCGCTGTCAGGTGAACGGAAGCCAAACCCCCGCAACCGCACACGCCGACTGATCGCTGTCAGTGAACGGAGCAAACCCCGCACCGCACACGCCGACTGATCGCTGTCAGAGAACGGAGCAAACCCCGCACCGCACACGCCGACCGATCGCTGTCAGAGAACGGAGCAAACCCCGCACCGCACACGTCGACCGATTGCCAGAAGAGATCCTTGCCCATTAGGAGAGGATCGAAAAATATTGGGACCGGATGTGAGGGATTTCTGGGGTGTTGTAAATATATTTGTTTCCTGACAGGGACGCCCTTATCGGGGCGAGCCCCCTGTGTCTTTTAGGTTAGGGGTAGAATAGAACTCCCCTAGGGCTTTCAAAGGTGAGGCCCCCTTGTTGTCTCTGTTGCGTGTTTCATTGGTGAAATAGTCCAGTTACAGGGAACGTGCTGAGCTTCAGTGTTTATTTTAAGACTGATTTATTATTCTTATTATATATATATAGATAGATAGATTAAAAGTTAAGTTTTATGATGTCTTCCCTTTTTAATAATTGATCCTATGAATTCTAGTTACTCCCCTGCTGTATGACATGTGTACTCTATTGTATTAAGGCAGCATTATAAGGCGGTATTATTTAAGCTATTTTTACCATTATTAAGGCAGCATTATATGGCGGTATTATTTAAAGAGTACCTATCACCTCCACACAAACACCTAAAATTGATAGTAGATGAAATTGTAAGACTTTTCTCAAATACATGTCATTAGCAATCCAGAGGGTTTCCCTCAGTTTTACAGGGGAACAGGTTTTTACTTTCACTTTGTAACTCAGGAGATCCTTATAAATCTGTTGGAAGTTACCAACAGTGCAGGGGGAGCTGAGGGCATAGCTGCTTGTACAGTGTGATGAGTCTCACACTACATACAATAGAGCAGGCACAGCACACTAAGGCTATGTCTACACTGCAGTGGACAAAAAACGACCTGACAGCCAAAAACTTGTCTGTCCCCTCTTGTCAAAAGTAGCTGAAAAAAACGGCCGTTTATTGCCGCGATTTGCGTTTTTCGGCGCATTTTTTACCCGCGTTTTTTGCTTGTTTTCAAGTCTGGTTTTCAATGTCTGCATAAATTAAGCCATTGGATGTAACTCCGCCCTACAAAAGGGGATGGAAAGCGCATTATAGAATCTATATGTCATCTTGTAGTCGTTTTCCGGATTTTGGTGCTAGTAAAATTATCTCGCTTTTGTAGCCAAAAATAAGGTTTTTTACGGATTTTGGCCTTAAAGTTCCTTATTTTTACGGATTTTGGCACTAATAAAGTTATGTCGCTTTTGCTGCTAAAAATCAGTTCTCTTACGGATTTCAGCACTACAATACTTTTTTTACGGATTTTGGTGCTGATAGCGTTACCTAGGTTTTGTTGATAAAAATGTTTTTTTTTACATATTTTGCCGCCAACATACTTTTTTACGGATTTTGGCGCGATTAAAGTTCTCACTTTGGTTACTAAAAATACTTTTTTTTTACGTATATTGGCGCTAAAATCCATGTTTTGATGGGTTTTGCCGCTACTAATGTTATATTGCTTTTGCTGCTAAAAATCAGGCTTTTTACTGATTTTGGTGCTAATAAACTTCTCTCCAAAATCTGTAAGAAAAAAAAAAAAAAGGATTTTTGCCAACAAAAGCGAGATAAATTTATTAGCGTCAAAATCCGTATAAACGTATTTTAGCGCCAAAAAACGTAAAAAATCCATATTTTTTTTGCGACAAAAGTGAGATAACTTTAATAGCGCCAAAATCCGTAAAAAAACTTATTTTAGTGGCAAAAACCATAAAAAACGTATTTTTGGCGATAAAAGCGAGAGAACTTTAATAGGGACAAAATCCGTAAAAAAAAGTATTTTAGCGCCAAAATCCGTAAAAAAACCTGTATTTTTAGCGTCAGAAGCGAGATAATTTTATTAGTGTCAAAATCCATAAAAAAAAACCTATTCTCGCGACAAAATCAGTAAAAAAACGTATTTTTAGCATCAGAAGCGAGATAACTTTATTAGCGCAAAAATCTGTTAAGAAAAGGATTTTAGTGCCGAAATCCCTAAAAAAGCGGATTCCAGCGCAAAAATCCATAAAAAAGCGTATTTTAGCACCAAAAAAGTAAAAAAAACCCTTATTTTTAGCGACAATAGCGAGATAACTTTAATAGTGCCAAAATCCATTAAAGAAAGTGTTTTAGTGTCAAAATCCGTAAAAAACGTATTTTAGCGGCAAAAAACTTAAAAAAAACATTTATAGCGACAAAAGTATGAACTTTAATAGCGGCAAAATCCGTGAAAAAAAAAAGCATTTTAGAGTCAAAATCCGCAACAAAAGTATTTTAGCGCCAAAAAACGTAAAAAAAATTATTTTTCTAGCCACAAAAGCGAGAGAACTTTAATAGCGCCAAAATCCGTTAAAAAACCCTGTATTTTTTGCGTCAGAAGCGAGATCACTTTATTAGCGCAAGAAAATGTTAAGAAAAGGATTTTAGCTCCAAAATCCGTGAAAAGACGGATTCTAGCACAAAAATCCACGAAAAACGTATTTTTAGCGAAGAAATCTTGAATTGCGCAAAAATCGTTAGCGACCAAAGCATGATCATATTATGACACATCGGACACTTGTATGCAAAATTGATAAGGTATAACCTTTGTTAACACCCACGATAGGTGGGACTTGGGTCTCCTGGGTGGGTTTCCAGTGAAAAATTTTGAGTACATTTTCTGCCCGGCTCTGGCGTTTTTTAGAACATGTTTCAAAAAGACGACAAGTAAAAAAAAACAGCAGGAAAAAGAAGCTCATTGTAGACAGCCGGACGGTTTTACATTAGAGTCTATGGGAGCTGATTCCAGTCGTTTTTTTCAGTTTTTTTAGAAATTGAAAAACGCTGAAAAAAAATGACTTTTTTCTGTGCAGTGGAGACAGAGCCTAAGGAAACAGTATGACAGAATTTACCTGTTGCTTCAGCCTCCTCCTCCATAGCACACAGACATCTGTATTACAATGCTGCTGGTGTGCACATGATGTAGACTAAGGCCTCGTTCACACGGCTTAAAATGGGACTGATTGGAGCCGTACTGCGTGCCGGATTTGCGCTGCAGTTTGGCTCCAATCCGTCCCAGTAACTACGGTAATCCACTGCTCTCATAGAGAACTATGGATTCCGTCTCTCCTCCCCGCTCGGCAAATCCGCCGCAGGGGGAAATAAGTGACATGCACATTATTTACGGCGTGTACGTGCTGTGAATAATGAGTGTTTATGGGGCCGGCCCCCCCCCCGCCCCC
This sequence comes from Phyllomedusa bahiana, assembly GCA_025379985.1. Lineage (NCBI taxonomy): Eukaryota > Metazoa > Chordata > Amphibia > Anura > Hylidae > Phyllomedusa > Phyllomedusa bahiana. Next base: position 20,560 of record JAODAL010044658.1, on the reverse strand, counting down.
CCTGTACGGCTCTCGGCGTAATTTCGGGGCGAAATTCGTCCCCGCAATTAGGTTGGCAATAAGCCGTGTGAACCGGGCCTTACAGCATACATGCCAACTCTCCCGCTTTTGGGGGGGGGGGTCCCGCTAATGGGGGTCCCCCCGCCCAACCGGCAGTGTTGGCATTCCTCCCCCCGCCAAAATGCAGCGGGGGTTCCTTAAATTACCGCGGCGCAAGAGTAGCGCTGGTGCGTACTCTTGCGCCGCCGGGCCGCTGCTACAGGCGGGTGAAGCGGCCGCAGTGCAGGGAGGAGGCAGGAGGGATCGTTCCCCTCCTCCCTTCTCCCCCTGTATGTACCCGGCGGTGTGTGCTGTTCATACAGGCCAGCGGCGCAGGGGGTGTGACGCGCCTCTGCACTCACTTCCCCTGCGTCGCTGAGGAGATCGGAGATGTCCGGAGCTGCAGTAGCCTGGTGAGGTAAGTGGAATTTATTATTTTATTTTTATTAGCTACATGGGGGGCAACTACCTACCTGGCTACTAAAGGGGGCACTACCTGGCTTCTAAAGGGGGCAACTACCTACCTGGCTACTAAAGGGGGCAACTACCTACCTGGCTTCTAAAGGGGGCAACTACCTACCTGGCTACTAAAGGGGGCAACTACCTACCTGGCTTCTAAAGGGGGCAACTACCTACCTGGCTACTAAAGGGGGCACTACCTGGCTACTAAAGGGGGCACTACCTGACTTCTAAATGAGGCAACTACCTATCTGGCTTCTAAAGGGGGCAACTACCTACCTGGCTACTAAAGGGGGCAACTACCTGGCTTCTAAAGGGGGCAACTACCTGCCTGGCTTCTAAAGGGGGCAACTACCTGCCTGGCTTCTAAAGGGGGCAACTACCTACCTGGCTACTAAAGGGGGCACTACTTGGCTTCTAAAGAGGGCAACTACCTACCTGGCTTCTAAAGGGGGCAACTACCTGGATTCTAAAGGGGGCAACTACCTACCTGGCTTCTAAAGGGGGCAATTACCTACCTGGCTCTAAAGGGGGCAACTACCTGGCTTCTAAAGGGGGCAATACCTACCTGGCTACTAACGGGGGCACTACCTGGCTTCTAAAGGGGCACTACCTACTGGCTACTAAAGGGGGCACTACCTGGCTACTAAAGGGGCAACTACTACCTAGGCTACTAAAGGGGGCAACTACCTACGGCTACTAAAGGGGGCAACTACCTACCTGGCTACTAAAGGGGGCAACTACCTGGCTTCTAAAGGGGGCAACTACCTACTGGCTACTAAAGGGGCACTACCTGCTTCTAAAGGGGGCAACTACCTACCTGGCTACTAAAGGGGCACTACCTGGCTTCTAAAGGGGGCAACTACCTACCTGGCTACTAAAGGGGCACTACCTGGCTACTAAAGGGGGCAACTACCTACCTGGCTACTAAAGGGGGCACTACCTGGCTCTAAAGGGGGCAACTACCAACCTGGCTAATAAAGGGGGCACTACGTGGCTACTAAGGGGCTCTGGCTTCTAAAGGGGGCAACTACTCCTGGTACTAGGGGCACTACCTGGCTACTGAAGGGGCACTACCTACTGTACTAAAGGGGGCAACTACTACCTGGTACTGAAGGCAACCTGGCTTCTAAAGGGGGCAACTACCTACCTGGCTTACTAAAGGGGGGGAACTACCTCTGGCTACTAAAGGGGGCAACTACCAACTGGCTACTAAAGGGCACTACTGTTTAAAGGGGGCAACTACCTACTGGTTTCTAAAGGGGCAACTACAACCTGGCTATAGGGGGCAACTACCAACCTGGCTACTAAAGGGGGCACTACCTGGCTACTAAAGGGGGCACTACCTGGCTTCTAAAGGGGGCAACTACCTACCTGGCTACTAAAGGGGGCACTACCTGGCTACTAAAGGGGGCAACTACCTACCTGGCTACTAAAGAGGGCAACTACCTACCTGGCTACTAAAGGGGGCCACTACCTGACTACTAAAGGGGGCAACTACCTGGCTAACAAAGAGGGCAACTACCTGACTGCAAAGGCGGAGTGGGTGTGGCTTTTTGAAGGGGCGTGTCACACCAAAAAGATGTGCGTGTCCATGCAAAATTTTGCCGCGGCGCGCGTAGCGCGCCGCCCTCTTTAATCTCCTGCTTTTCCATTTTCCGAAATTGCCAACTATGCCTTACAGGCTCCCCCCTGTACTTTGGACTCTCCCAGCTCAGGAACCTACAACTGTCATCATAATCATCCATCAAGCTGTCAGGTGCCTACTTGGCCCAATTTCAGAGCTGTCTTAAAGGGCCAGCGCTTTTTTAAAAACTGAATTACAGGTGAAAAGCTTTGGTTGAGAAAGTGTTTTTATTTTAGTCTTCATGAAGTTTGTCTGAAGGTGATAGGTACTCTTTAAGCTATTTGTACTGTTATTAAGGCAGCATTATATGGCGGTATTACTTAATCTATTTGTGCTGTTAGTAAGGCAGCATTGTATGGCGGTATTATTTAAGCTATTTGTACTGTTATTAAGGCAGCATTATAAGGCGGTATTATTTAAGCTATTTGTGCTGTTATTAAGGCAGCATTATATGGCGGTATTATTTAAGCTATTTGTACTGGTATTAAGACAGCATTGTATGGCGGTATTATTTAAGCTATTTGTACCATTATTAAGGCAGCATTATTTGGCGGTATTATTTAAGCTATTTGTACTGTTATTAAGGCAGCATTGTATGGTGGTATTATTTAAGCTATTTGTACTGTTATTAAGGCAGCATTGTATGGTGGTATTATTTAAGCTATTTGTACTGTTATTAAGGCAGCATTATTTGGCGGTATTAGTTAAGCTATTTGTACTTTTATTAAGGTAGCATTTTAAGGCGGTATTTTAAGGAGGTATTATTTAAGCTATTTGTGCTGTTATTAAGGCAGCATTATTTGGCGGTATTATTTAAGCTATTTGTGCTGTTATTAAGGCAGCATTATATGGCGGTATTATTTAAGCTATTTGTACTGTTATTAAGGCAGCATTATAAGGCGGTATTATTTAAGCTATTTGTGCTGTTATTAAGGCAGCATTATATGGCGGTATTATTTAAGCTATTTGTACTGGTATTAAGACAGCATTGTATGGCGGTATTATTTAAGCTATTTGTACCATTATTAAGGCAGCATTATTTGGCGGTATTATTTAAGCTATTTGTACTGTTATTAAGGCAGCATTGTATGGTGGTATTATTTAAGCTATTTGTACTGTTATTAAGGCAGCATTATTTGGCGGTATTAGTTAAGCTATTTGTACTGTTATTAAGGCAGCATTTTAAGGCGGTATTATTTAAGCTATTAGTGCTGTTATTAAGGCAGCATTATAAGGCGGTATTATTTAAGCTATTTGTGCTGTTATTAAGGCAGTATTATTTAAGCTATTTGTACCATTATTAAGGCAGCATTATTTGGCGGTATTATTTAAGCTATTTGTACTGTTATTAAGGCAGCATTGTATGGTGGTATTATTTAAGCTATTTGTACTGTTATTAAGGCAGCATTATTTGGCGGTATTAGTTAAGCTATTTGTACTGTTATTAAGGCAGCATTTTAAGGAGGTATTATTTAAGCTATTTGTACTGTTATTAAGGCAGCATTTTAAGGAGGTATTATTTAAGCTATTTGTACTGTTATTAAGGCAGCATTTTAAGGAGGTATTATTTAAGCTATTTGTGCTGTTATTAAGGCAGCATTATTTGGCGGTATTATTTAAGCTATTTGTACTCTTATTAGGGCAGCATTATGGGGGCGCTGCTCTCATCTTTGAAGTAGATGTGGCCCCCACAGATGAGGTTTTTATGCTTTAATGACTCGTAAACCATATGAAAAACAGAAAAACAACACACACACAGCGGTGCGTTAGTGGCGCCACCGCTTGGCACAACATTACAGGAATGATGGCTGCCGGCGGCCCCCCTGCCTCCCCTGTTAGGGCCGCAGCTGCTCACTATTTAGATTCTAAGATTTTTTTTTCCAACCAAAAATTTCTATTTGTAATAAGCTAAATCTGTCGGTGCCGGCGGCGCTTTCATCTCAGGTTTACAGATGATTTGTTTTCTGCTAATCACAGGTGGTTTGATCCTCATGGACTGTAGATCAGTGATCTTGTAATATAACTCTTAGCATGCCGGACTCGGGAAGATGCTGGGTGTTGTAGTTTTACAGCGAATGGAGGATACTGTAAAGACTGTACAGGATTAGATAATCCTAGCTTTTTTCTTCCTAAAACAGCGCCACCCCTGTACACAGGTAGTGTTAGGAGTTGCATCCCTGCTCCATTGAAGTGCAGAGGCTACAATATCAGACACAACCTATAGGTGGGGGTGGTGCTGTATTGAGAAAGAGGCTGCACTATAAGGCGGTTTTATGGAAGCTCATATTTGTGCTGTTATTGAGGCAGCATTATATGGTGGTATTATTTAACCTCACATTTGTAATGTTAAAGCAGCATTATATGGCGGTATTATTTAAGCCGGGCATTCTCAAACTGCGGCCCTCCAGCTGTTGGGAAACCACAACTCCCATCATTCCCACTGTTATAGATTATATAAATGCATGATGGGAGTTGTAGTTTCCCAACACCTGGAGGGCCGCAGTTTGAGGATGCCCGATTTCAGCTCATATTAAGTGACAGCATTATATAAGCTATTACTAAGGCAGCATTACATGGCAGTATTATGTAAGCTTATATTTGTGCTATTAGGGCAGCATTATATGGCGGTATTAGCTAAGCTTATATTTGTGCTGTTATTAAGGTGAAATTATATGGCGGTATTATTTAAGCTCATATTAAATGGCAGCATTATAATAATAATAATCTTTATTTATATAGCGCCAACATATTTCGCAGCACTTTACAATATAGAGGGTATAATTACAGACAATAGACAAGACAGACATAGTGAGAGCTACTTACAGGTGAGACACAAGGTGTGAGGGCCCTGCTCGCAAGAGCTTACAATCTAAGAGGGTGCCTGGGGGAAACAAAGGGGGAGAAGTGCTAAATTTACAATGGCCCAGCCATGCTTTATAAATATGGGGAGGTTTACATAAAAATTTGGTGAACCTGCCACCATGACTGTACATCTATATACAGATAAGTGCCTGTGAGTGCTCAAGTGTAGGGAGTGATAAATGTGTGTGATAGAAGGTGGGGGTTAGCTATTAGGCACCTTGGTAGACCTGCCTGAGGAGATGTGTTTTCAGGACACTCTTAAAACTGCGAAGGCTGGGATTGTGCCTGATGGTACGTGGTAGGATGTTCCAGAGAATGGGTGCAGCACGTGCAAAATCTTGAAGACGGGCATGGGAGGTTCGGATGATTGTGGTCTGTAGTTTGATGTCCGTAGCTGAGCGGAGAGAGCGGGCAGGGTGGTAGACAGAGATGAGGGAGGAGATGTATGGGGGTGCAGCACTGTGGAGAGCTTTATGGGTGAGAGTGCCAGGGCTGCCATCAGAAATTTCAGGGCCCCATACAGCTGAAGCGTCTGGGGCCCCCCCCGTCAACCACGCCTCCATTGCCCCGCCCACTCAACAGTCACCCAACGCGAGAAAAAAAATGCAATTGCGCCATTATTTTTGAATTTTACAGTTTATCAATATTGTGCAGGTCAGTACATAGACAAGTGCCAGAAAATACCGCCACATGTCACCACTATTATGTTACTGAACAAACCAGTATCCCCAGACCAATATGGCAAATAACAATATACTAAGACCATATAATACCACCACATATCACTACCATAACAGTACTGAATACCACCGTACGGTTAGTGAATATGATTCAATAAGACCGATATTACAGGCATATTATAGGGATAGATACAGGTGCACACAGTGCAGATACATTTAGTGACTCACAGGTGACGTCTCATCGGACCAGTCGTTCACTTTCCCTTCTCTTCTCCATTCGGTCTATACTAGACGACTTAAGTGGGGCCCCCCGCACACTCCAGGCTAGGGGGCCAGGGGGAGAGGAGCACACTGGGCGGGAGGGTGGGGCTTTCAGAGGGGCCCCAGAGGCACCCTGCCCCGCTCGGGCCCAGGGGGGAAGGGCACTGGGGGCAGGGTGGGATTCAGAGGGGCCCCAGTGGCATCCCTGCCAAGCAGGGGCTTAGGGCCCAGGGGGCGCTGGCCCAGGGGCTTAAGAGGGGCCCCACACAGCTGGTGCCCGGGGGGGTGACCCCAGGGGTTTCAGTGTGGTGTGTTGGGGCGGGGTGGGCTTCAGAGGGGCCCCAGGGGGAGGCACTGGGGTAGGTGGGGGTTTCAGTGGGGGGTGCTGGGGCAGGGTGGGCTGTTGAGGGGCCCCAGGGACTGCTGAGGGGCCCCACACAGCTGGGGCCAGGTGGGGGCAATAGGACAGGTGGGGGGCTTCCGAGGGGGCCCCAGGGGGAGGTGCTGGGGCAGGGTGGGGGTTGCTGGGGCAGGGTGGGCTGCTGAGGGTCCTTAGGTGCTTCAGAGGGGCCCCACACAGCTGGGGCCAGGTGGGGGGCTTCTAAGGGGCCCCAATGGGAGGTGCTGGGGCAGGGTGGGCTTGTGAGGGGCCCCAGGGGTTCAGAGGGGCCCCACACAGATGGGGCCCAGGGGGAGGCACTGGGGTAGGTGGGGATGCTGGGGCAGGGTGGGCTTCAGAGGGGCCCCACACAGCTGGGGCCAGGTTGGGCACTAGGGCAGGTGGGGGGGCTTCTAAGGGGTCCCAGAGGGAGGTGCTGGGGCAGGGTGGGCTTGTGAGGGGCCCCAGGGGTTCAGAGGAGGCACTGGGGTAGGTGGGGGTGCTGGGGCAGGGTGGGCTGCTGAGGGGCCCCAGGGGTTCAGAGGAGGCACTGGGGTAGGTGGGGGTTGCTGGGCAGGGTGGGCTGCTGAGGGGCCCCACAAGAGCACTGGGGTCAGGTGGGGGTTGCTGGGGGTTCTAGACAGGTGGGCTGCCCATCACACAATGGCCCCCCTCTCCTCTGTTCAGGAGTCACTGAGCCCCGCCCACAGGCAGAGAGAGGGGGGCGATCCATACAGGACGGAGCAGAGGGATCTGAAGTAGTGAGAGGCGATGCCCAGCTACATGGGTAGGTGGGGGTGCTGGGGCAGGGTGGGCTCCCTGAGGGGCCCAGGGGTTCAGAGGAGGACTGGGTAGGTGGGGGTTTGCTGGGGCGGGTGGGCTGCGAGGGGCCCCAGGGGTTCAGGGAGGCACTGGGGTAGGTGGGGGTGCTGGGAGGGGGTGGGCTGCTGGGGGGCCCCCAGGGGTTCAGAGGAGGCACTGGGGTAGGTGGGGGTGTGGGGCAGGGTGGGCTGCTGAGGGGCCCCAGGGGTTCAGAGGAGGCACTGGGGTAGGTGGGGGTTGCTGGGGCAGGGTGGGCTGCTGAGGGGCCCCAGGGGTTCAGAGGAGGCATGGGGTAGGTGGGGGTGCTGGGGCTGGGGGGGCGGCTGAGGGGCCCCAGGGGTTCAGAGGGGCCCCACACAGATGGGGTAGGTGGGGGTGCTGGGGCAGGGTGGGCTGCTGAGGGGCCCCACACAGCTGGGGTCAGGTGGGGGTTTCAGTGGGGGTTCTAGGACAGGGTGGGCTTGACCATCACACAATGCCCCTCCTCTCTCTCTCTGTTGCCAGGAGTCACTGAAGCCCCGCCCACAGGCAGAGAGACAGAGGAGGGGCGATCCCATCACAGGACGGAGCAGAGGGATCTGAAGTAAGTGAGAGGCTGCTGCAGCTCTGTTACTGTATGGAGCGCACCTGCGACTCAGAGCACGGCCCCCCCCCTCACATTGTGTGATGGTAAAACCCACCATGCCCCTATGACTCGGAGCGCGGGGCCCCCCTCCTCACACTCTGAGCCGCACGGGCCCCAGCGGACGCTCAGCAGTGCCGTGGGGCCTGTGTTCTGGCTCTGAAAGCTAGTTTGTGAAACAAGGGGGCCTGCTTGCAGCGGGCCCCCTTGTTTCACTGGGCCCCATACAGGAGTACTGGCTGTACCCCCTGTATGGCGGGCCTGGAGAGTGCTGAGTTTATACTGTATCCTGTACTGGATGGGCAACCAGTGCAGTGACTGACACAGGGTAGAGGCATCAGTATAGCGGCTGGAGAGAAAGACAAGCCTGGCTGCTGCATTCAGGACAGATTGGAGAGGGGAGAGTTTGCAGAGAGGGAGACCGATAAGCAAGGAGTTACAGTAGTCAAGACGAGAATGAATAAGAGCAGTAATGAGAGTTTGAGTCGTTTCCACAGTGAGAAATGGACGGATTCTGGAGATGTTCTTGAGGTGCAGGTGACAGGAGCGGGCAAGGGATTGGATATATGGGGAGAAGGTCAGATCAGAGTCTAGAATAACCTCCAGACAGCGGGCCTGCTGCCTAGGAGAAATGGTGGTACCACACACAGAAACCGAAATAGCCGGGGGGGGTTGGTTAGTAGATGGTGGGATGACTAGAAGTTCAGTCTTAGTGAGGTTTAGTTGGAGATAGAGAGAGGACATGATGTCAGAGACAGCGGACAGACAGTCACTGGTGTTCTGTAGCAGGGTAGGAGTGAGGTCTCGGGAGAGAGGTGTATAATTGGGTGTCATCGCGTAGAGATGGTACTGGAAGCCAAATCTACTGATGGTTTGTCCAATGGGGGTGTGTATAATTGAGAAGAGGAGAGGACCAGAACATGATCCCTGAGGAACTCCGACAGCAAGAGGAGAGAGGAGAGGAGGTGAACCAGAAAGAGACACTGAAGGAGCGGTCAGAGAGGTAGGAACGAGAACCAAGCGAGAGCGGTGTCCTGGAGGCCAATGGGTGCTGATGCTGAGGAGAAGTATGGTGATCACAGTGTCAAATGCTGCAGAGAGATCCAAGAAAGCAGCAATGAGTAGTTACCCTGAGATTTAGCTGTTGGGAGATCGTTAGAGACTTTAACCCCTTAACGACTTGGGCGTATGAGTACGTCCCAGGGCCGCTAAGGGGCTTTGCAGGGGGATCGCTCCGCTAACACCCGGCAGTAACAGCGCCGGCGGGTGGCTCCGCCCGCCCGCGCTGTTTTACCCATCAGACACCGCGGCAAAGATGGCCGCGGCGTCTGAATTAACGCCGATCGGTGCCGCGCACCGATCGGTACGGTCATCGGCAGCTGCGCCGATCCGACAACCGGGCATGGTGGTGGGGAGCCTTGTGAAGGCTCCCGTCACTTACCCTGGCGGTTTGCCCCAGTTCCGTCCGCAGACAGGAAGTGGGGAAACCGCCATCTTTGTACACCCTAATGCATTGCCTATGCAATGCATTAGGTTGTATTACAATCGCGCCACCTAGTGGTCAAGTAAACCCTAGGTGGCCTCAATGTTACAGTAAAAAAAAAAAAGTTTTAAAGTACAAAAAAAAAAAGTATTAAAAGTTCAAATCACCCCCCTTTCCCCATTTTACAAATAAAATCATTAAAATAATAAAAAAGTTACACATATTTGGTATCTCCGCGTCCGAAAAAAGTCCGATCTTTTAAAAATATAACATCATTTATCCCGAAAGCTGAATACCGTAGAAGAAAAAAATTCCAAACGCCAAAATTGAATTTTTTGGTCATTTTACGTCACTCAAAAAATGGAATAAAATGATCAAAAAAGTCCCCTGCATTCAACTGCTACAAAAAAGTACACTTCGCCTGCAAAAAATGCCCCTCACTACGTCCGTAGGGTTAGTACAAAAAGTTATGGTCCACAATGGGGGCCGTGGCGCAAATTTCAAAAAATAGAAAATGTTTGGAATTTTTTTACGGAAAACCCCTACATGTTTGGAATTGCCGATGCGTAACAACCTGTAGAATACAGATAACACATTATATTTACCGAAGATTGAACGCCGTAAAAGCAAAATCCTCGCAAACATGGTGAAAATACATTTTTTTTTCACAATTTGCCCCACTTGAATTTTTTTGCGGTTTCCCCGTATATTCATAGTAATAGTGAATAACACAATTAAAAGTACATCTTGTCCCGCAAAATAAAAGCGTGTGTCTATGTAGATGGAAAAATAAAAAAGTTATGGCTTTCAGAAGGCGAGGAGGGAAAAACGAACGTGTCACCCAAAAAAAAAAACGCCTGGTCCTTAAGGGGTTAACTAGAGCAGTTTCTGTGGAGTGTAGGGTGCGGAAACCTGATTGTAGAGGATCGAGATGAGAGTTAGCAGAGAGATAGCGGATTAGGCGAGAGAAAACCAGCGTTCCAGAGTTTAGAGATGAGGGCAGGTTAGAGACTGGTCGTAGTTTGCACACAGGAGGGGGCCAGGGGGGTTTTTTTAGTAAAGGGGTTATGATGGCCTGTTTAAAGGAGGATGGAAAAATCCCAGTGGAAAGAGAGATGTTGAAGATTGCAGTAAGGTGAGAGAGGACAGCTGGAGAAATAGACTGGAGAAGGTGGGATGGAATGGGGTCACTAGAGCAGGTGGTGGGGCGAGCAGACAGGAGAAGCCTGGACAACTTCTTCTGTCGTTGGGTCAAAAGCTGAGAGCGACTAGAGGATGACGGGGAGGGGCCAGATGGCTGCTGCTTTGGGGTTGGATGGATATTTTGCCGGATACTGTCAATTTTTTTCTTTGAAGTAGTGGCAGGTCTTCAGCACAGAGGTCAGTGACCGGGGGGCCTGAGCTTTGGGGCTGAGGAGTGAGTGGAAGGGGGCCAAACAGACGTTTTGGGTTTTTGTGTAGTGGGGGAGATGAGGAGGTGAAATATTTTTGTTTGGGGCAGGAAGGGCAGTGTGATAAGTCCTGAACATGAATTTGTAGTGGGGAAAGTCTGCAGGTACTTTGACTTTTTCCACAGCGCTCAGCCACCTGGAACACGCTGGAGACAGTCTGAGGCGTGTGCCAAGGCTGCGGGCGTCTGACTCTGGTGGTGCGGTGTGTGAGTGTTGCCAACTGTCCAGGTGGTTGTGAGAGTTTCATTGTAATGTTTAGCACCAGTACAGGGCAGGAGAGGGAGAATATTGGGGGCATGAGGACTGTATGGTGTCTTGAGTTCCTGGGTGTTAATGGAGGGAAATTCTGAATGGATGACGGCAGGTGTGTTAAGAGGGCTGCAAAATTTATTGATAGTAAAAGAGATAAGGTTATGATGGGAGAGAGCAAAAGGGAAAAAATTAATGAGTTAGAAATTGATGAGAGACGACAGAAGACCAGATCAAGTGAGTTCCCATCCTTGTGGGTGGAGAGTCTTTTAAACTGCAAGAGGCCAAGAGAAGAGTCAGTGAAAGGAACTGGAGGCAGAAGGGACATGGGGTCATCAATGGGGATGTTGAAATCACCCTTGATAGAGTGGGATTTCAGTAGAGAGGAAGTGGGGAGCAGGCGGAAAAAATCCAGAAACTGGCGGGTGAGCCGGGGGGGGTCTTTTAACACACGCGACTCGGAGAAAATGGCCGGAAGAGTCTAATGGTGTGGACCTCAAAAGAGGGGAAAGTGAGGGAGGGTGCAGGAGGAAGGACCTGGTAAGTGCAGTGTGGAGAAAGGTGTATGCCAACTCCTCCCCCCAGCCTGTTCTCAGGTCTGGGGGTGTGGGTAAAGTGTAGTCCACCATTGGTGACAGTGGCAAAGGAAGCAGTGTCAGAGTGCTGGAGCCATGTTTCTGTGAGAGCTAGGGGGTTTGAGGAATGAGAAAGAACAGGTCATGAACACATGAGTTTGTTGCAGATGGATCGGGCCCGTTCCACAGAGCACATTTTAAAGGGGCAAAAAAGAAGTACAGTGAATAGCAAGCAGGTTAGCGGGGTTTTTCTATGGGAGGCAGAGGAGGAGGTGGATGAGCAGTAAAGGAAGGAGGGCCGGGTTAGAGAGATGTCCCCTGCAAAAGAAGCAAAAGAATGAAAAGCGACAGCAGATGGTTAAGTGATGGGTATGAGCGGCGCTTGTGTGGCACTATGCAAGCAAGTGATTTGTGGTGGTTGAAAAGGGAGAACAGTGGGGTGGGATGTATACAGGGGTTTGAGGGGAGGAGAGAGGCGCTGATATGGATAGAATTGTCAGGGCTGAGATGGATGGTAAAGTAGGAGTGAGATGGCTACAAGGTAGACAGCAATAGTGAGCATAGTGAATGAGGTGTGGGGTGTATAGAAAAAGTGATCCTCCTGGCCCCCTTATGCCCACTTCTGTCCCATTTCCGTCCTATTTCTCAAAAATCACTTACAATCTATCACTTTCAAATCCAGCAAATTCAAATCATGCACTAATATAGATGCACAATTGACCCGACAGTCAGATTGACCTCGCTCACAAAGTTATAGGGATGTTTCTGCAGCTCAATTATATCATCTGGGAACTCAGGTGTCGTAAATGGGTGGAATTACAAATGGCTTCAATGTAAGGATCAAATGGCTGGACAAATAAACACAAGGTAAATTAAGGATTACAGGGCTGGGATGCTATATCTTCACACAACGTACCATTCAAATATACAATATAATCATATAAGCTATTACTAAGGAAGCATTATGTGGCAGTATTATATAAGCTCATATTTGGGCTATTAGGGCAGCATTATATGGCGGTATTATATAAGCTCATATTTGGGCTATTAGGGCAGCATTATATGGCGGTATTATATAAGCTCATATTTGGGCTTAAAAATTTGGCGGGGGGCCCGCATTATATCGGCCTTTGGTAAAATTTATTATAAATCAAGGGGGGGTTTTGGTTTTTCTCATATTTGTACTGTTATTAGGGCAGCATTATATGGTGGCATCATTTTGATTTAAAGATAAACAGATATCCCCTGACACCATCCTCCTTTTTGGGATTATGGATACCACCAAGTCCTGAGCGGCCTATTAAACTGGAATCTCAGGACATATCCCTGCGTAGTGGGGACGCCCAGCTGTGCAGCAGTTTGGACATGCTGGGTGGGAGCCTCTTGAGGTCTATGATATCTTGCTCTCCTAGGATGTGATCGGAGTTGAAGTGCAGCACAATCGCTCTGCCGCCGCACCGGAGAAGACAATCAGTTTAATGGCGGGGGAACGGGTCAATTACATAAGTGACGCCATCTCCGCAGACGTCAGTGATTCTTCACCTGCTCTGTGTTGTTGTTTGTAGATTTTAACTCTTGCAAGACATTTTTTTTCGCGTTTATTTTTTCCTCCTCACCTCCAAGAGCCAGAACTCTTATGTTTCTTATGACTGGAGACAATGATATCCACATTTCTGTGGAGGGCAAGACTAGCTATGTACGATGTATCAGTCTAGAGTCCAGGCTGTTTAGCTAACAGAGAAGTGTCCCTCTAGGTGTTTGAGGGCTTGTTTTTGGCGGGATAAGATGTACTATTAATGGTGCATTGATCTACCATATAATGTACTGGGAAATCCCCCTAAAAAATTCTAAGTGGGGTGGAATGTGAAAACAGAGACGTATTTGCACCGTTCTTGCGGGGTTTTCATTTTCGTGGCGTTCACTCATATAAATGAAATGTGGTCTGTATTCTGCAGGTCGATACGATTCCAGTGGTACCAAACCTGCGGGGTTTTCATTATGTGAAACCTTCTCTATTTCTTTACTTTGCTCTGCAGCTCCGTGTTCTGCGACCAATAACCTTTTGGTTTCTCCACCCATGGACCTGAGTGAGGGCTCTTTTTTTGCAGGACGAAGTGTGTTTTTTATTGGTACTATTCTGGGACACTTGCAACTTTTTAGTTACTTCTTACTCTGTTTAGGAACATGCAATGACCAAAAATGCAATTTTAGCAGTTTTCTTTCTTCACCATATTCTGTCAAGACTAAACCAATCAGCAGCATCGTCCTGCACTGCTCCTTTCTATTTCACTACAGTGTATCAGTCTGTAGTCTAGACTCAATACATTTGTCTCCACTTCTCAGCTGAGAACATGACTAGCTATGTACAATGTAACAGTCTGGAGTCCAGGCTGTTTAGCTTACACAGCATTGTCTAGACTGGGTGCAATGATATTTACATCTCTGTGGAGAGCAGGATTACCTGTGTGCAATGTATTAGTCTCCAGTCCAAATTGTTTAGCTGACAGAGCATTGTCTAGACTGAATACAATGGTATGCATTTGTCAGCTGACAGCAGGAATACCTTTGCGCAATGTATCAGTCTCTAGTCCAGGATATTTAGCTCTCAGAGCATTGTCTAGATTGGAAACAATTACCGCCATTCTCATCTAAGAGCAGGGCTACTTTTGCACAATGTATCATTCTTTGGTCCACAGAGCATTGTCTAGATTTGATACAATTGTATCCACTTCTAAGCTGAGAGCAGAACTACTTTTGTACAATGTATCAGTCCAGGGTGTTGAGCTCACAGAGCATTGTCTAGATTGGATACAATTACTGCCACTTCTCAGATGAGGGCAGGACTACCTTTTTATAATGTATCAGTCTCTAAATTATATCAGTGGGCATGATGGGAGATGTAGTTTCCCAACAGCTGGAGAGCCGACGTTGCAGACCCCGGCACTAGGGGGGTGCTGACATGCTCTTTTGCCTCATTGATCCCCCACCCCTACCCCATGACTGGTCCAACCTGTAATAATTGTTTTTGGAGCACCACAGAGGTTAAGGGGGCCGTAGCCTTCAGTGCCCGCTATATTCACCGTATCTGGCAGCTGACAACCTCGGTGGTAGTGGTCATGATGGCCATTTAGGTTGTCACCCATATTCTTGGCAACTTATATAACAAGATCGCAACTCTAGGCCTCCTATTAGGTTCACAGACGCTGTGGTTCCTCCGAAGGGGGCTGCTCTGTCCATTGTGTAGATCAGCGGTTTCCAGCCTCAGGCTCAGCAGCTGTTGCGCTTGTCAGTGCATGCTGGGAGTTGTAGTTTTCCGACAGCTGTAGAGCCTGAGACCACGTTACTATATATAGGATGTCTATGTAAGTCGCGTACGGGCAAATGATCTTTTCCACTTGGCCAGGCGTAGTAATACAATTACCTGGGGCTCTGAGGCTTAATGGGAACCCCCACCCCCACCCCTTAAAGGGTGCACAGCATTCGGCTGCGGTGGGCACAGCCAGCATATACATTCTGGATGTCATCCCGACCTATGAACCCCAGCCCTGCAGTCCTCATGCTGATCAGCACTAATTATGCCCTTACATTCTGTGCGGCACCTCCAAAAACGTGCGGAAAGGGAAAATTAGCGCCAAGAGCTCCACCCGTCAGGTCACGGGATAGAGGAGAATGCAAAAATATCCGACATGTATCGTCAAGACAAAGTAGTCTCTGTACAATGATGAGAGTGATCATCTCACTGCTCAAAAACCTGGAACTAGATCATGTAGCATTTTTAGGCTTTGCAGCGACCTTTGTCAAGGTCACAGTAAATTATGACCTTTCACCTACAGGACCCACATTTCTAGTGTTGGATGGGGTGTCTGGTGCCACCCTTGGAGTTGATTCCTGGGAACACCAGTGGAGTTGATTCTTGGGGCCACCAGTGGAGTTGATTCTTGGGGCCACCAGTGGAGAAGATTCTTGGGGCCCACCAGTGGAGATGATTCTTGGGGCCACCAGTGGAGATGATTCTTGGGGCAACCAGTGGAGTTGATTCTTGGGGCCACCAGTGGAGTTGATTCTCAGCGCCACCAGTGGAGTTGATTCTCAGGGCCACCAGTGGAGATGATTCTTGGGCCCACCAGTGGAGTTGATACTTGGGGCTCACCAGTGGAGTTGATTCTTGGGCCCCACCAGTAGAGTTGATTCTTGGGGCCACCAGTGGAGATGATTCTTGGGGCCACCAGTGGAGATGATTCTTGGCGCCACCAGTGGAGTTGATTCTTGGCGCCACCAGTGGAGATGATTCTTGGCGCCACCAGTGGTGATTATTCTTGGGGCCACCAGTGGAGATGATTCTTGGGGCGACCAGTGGAGATGATTCTTGGGACCACCAGTGGAGTTGATTCTTGGGGCCACCAGTGGAGTTGATTCTTGGGGCCACCAGTGGAGATGATTCTTGGGGCCACCAGTGGAGATGATTCTTGGGGCCACCAGTGGAGATGATTCTTGGGGCCACCAGTGGAGATGATTCTTGGGTCCACCAGTGGAGTTGATTCTTGGGACCACCAGTGGAGTTGATTCTTGGCTGCACCAGTGGAGGTGATTCTTGGCTCCACCAGTGGAGTTGATTCTTGGCTCCACCAGTGGAGTTGGTTCTTGGCGCCACCAGTTGAGTTGATTCTTGGGGCCACCAGTGGAGATGATTCTTGGGGCCACCAGTGGAGATGAGTCCAAATCCAACCTCACCACCTGTAATCTTGACCCACTGCCATCACACCTTATCCCAGACCTTAGTGCTACTTTCATCCCAGCCCTCATCCATCTTTTCAACTTATCGCTCACATCAGGCATCTTCCCTTCTTCCTTTAAACATGCTACTGTCACTCCCATCCTTAAAAAGCCATCCCTTGATCCCTCCTCTCTGTCCAACTATCGCCCCATCTCACTGCTCCCTTTTGCCTCCAAACTCCTGGAGCAGCACGTCTATCTTCAGCTGTCCTCCCACCTCTCCTCCAACTCTCTTCTTGACCCACTACAATCTGGTTTCCGACCCAAACACTCTACCGAAACCGCCCTAACCAAAGTCACCAATGACCTAGCAACTGCCAAAGCCTCACGCACACTACTTGCCTTCTCCTTCTAGACTTGTCCTCTGCCTTTGACACTGTCGACCATTCCCTCCTGCTACAAATCCTCTCCTCCCTCGGCATCACGGACTTGGCTCTTTCCTGGATCTCTTCATACCTCACTGATCGGACATTCAGCGTCTCTCATTCTCGCTCCACCTCCTTCCCCCGGCCACTCTCTGTTGGTGTCCCCCAAGGGTCAGTCCTGGGTCCACTACTCTTCTCTATCTACACCCTTGGCCTCGTTCAGCTCATAGCCTCACATGGCTTTCATTACCACCCGTATGCTGATGACACCCAGCTTTATATCTCCGGCCCAGATGTCACCTCTCTTCTCTCCAGGATCCCAGACTGTCTATCGTCCATTTCCTCCTTCTTCTCATCACGTCTCCTAAAACTAAATGTGGAGAAAACAGAATTCATCATCTTCCCACCGTCCAACTCCACCCCTGCCCCTGATCTCTCTATCACTGTCAACGGCTCTACACTCTCACCTGTTCCACAAGTCCGCTGCCTTGGGGTAATCCTCGACTCCGCTCTATCCTTCAAACCACACATTCAAACCCTCACCTCTGCTGCCGCTTCCACCTGAATAAATATCTCTCCGCATCCGTTCATTCCTCAACTTCGACACCACAAAAATGCTGGTCCATGCCCTTTCATCTCCCGCCTTGACTACTGCAACATCCTTCTCTGTGGCCTCCCATCTAGCACCCTCGCTCCCCTCCAAACCATCCTTAACTCTGCTGCCCGTCTTATCCACCTCTCTCCTCGCTACTCCTCTGCCTCTCCCCTCTGCCAATCCTTCACTGGCTTCCCATTGCCCAGCGAATTCATTTCAAGCTACTAACCCTACCTACAAGGCTCCCATGACCTCTCCCCTCCATACATCTCTGCCCTAATTTCCAAATATCTCCCCCTACGCACTCTCCGCTCCTCACAGGACCTTCTTCTCTGCTCTCCCCTTATCAGCTCCTCACACAACCGTCTCCAAGACTTCTCTCGCGCTTCCCCCACACTCTGGAATGCACTGCCCCAACACATCAGACTCTCCCCCTCTATCACCAGCTTCAAAAGTAACCTGAAAACCCATTTCTTCAGGATTGCCTATAACCTACAATAACCCTGCTGCCACTGTACTACCCCACAAACATGTCTGCCCCTCTCCTCCTGTCTCTTCCCTCCTCCTTGTAGATTGTAAGCCCTCGCGGGTAGGGTCCTCTCTCCCTCTGTACCAGTTATACGTCATTCATTGTACTCACTTGACCTATCATGTATGTGACCCCCCTCAAATGTACAGCGCCATGGAATCAATGGCGCTTTAAAATAAATGTTAAGAATAATAATAATAATAATAATTCTTGGCGCCAGTGGAGTTGATTCTTGGCGCCACCAGTGGAGTTTATTCTTGGTGCCACCAGTGGAGTTTATTCTTGGTGCCACCAGTGGAGATGATTCTTGGTGCCACCAGGGGAGATGATTCTTGGGGCCCCAGTGGAGATGATTCTTGGGGCCACCAGTGGAGTTGATTCTATGGGCCACCACTGTAGTTTATTCTTGGGGCCACCAGTGGAGTTGATTCTTGGGGCCACCAGTGGAGATGTTTTTTGGGGCCACCAGTGGAGATGATTCTTGGGCCACCAGTGGAGCCGATTCTTGGGGTCACCAGTGGAGTTGATTCTTGGCGCCACCACTGGAATTCATTCTCAGGCCACCATGGATTGATTTTTGGGCTCCACCAGTGGAGTTGATTCTTGGCGCCACCAGTAGAGGTGATTCTTGGGGCCACCAGTGGAGCTGATTCTTGGCGCCACCAGTGGAGCTGATTCTTGGTGCCACCAGGGAGCTGATTCTTGGCGCCACCAGTGGAGCTGATTCTTGGCGCCACCAGTGGAGCTGATTCTTGGGGCCACCAGTGGAGCTGATTCTTGGGGCCACCAGTGGAGCTGATTCTTGGGGCCACCAGTGGAGCTGATTCTTGTGGACCACCAGTGGAGCTGATTCTTGGGGCCACCAGTGGAGTTGATTCTTGGCGCCACCAGTGGAATTCATTCTCAGGGCCACCAGTGGAGATGATTCTTGGGGTCACCAGTGGAGTTGATTCTTGGCCTGCAATGCCCAGGGGCTCATGGGAGTTTCCTCTTCTTCCCAAATAGGCCAGTGTGAGCCATGGGCTTCAATTACTGATACTACTGGCACCAGGGCTTGAGTCGCGAATTTAAGGATGCAGGGTAACAGAAGGTCCCATATTTATCTGATATTTGTCTAGCATAGAACATGTTTACCCAGACCAACATAGGCTCCACCGAGATCATACCAGATGAACACTACGGGTGGATACTATAGTAAGTACAAAAAGTCAAGACCACTGGGTCATAAAGGGCACCATAGACAAGAGGAGAGAAGGGCTATCCTGGGTCAGATTCCAAACCTGGAAGATCAGGAACACATGGGTTGGGTGGGGAAAGGGATAGTAATTGAAGACTATAACTAATGCCATAGTGAGGCTGACCTATCGTTCCTCACCTGACCCCTTCAGGTTGTGGTCCCCAAAAGTATCTGCCAACACTAACACAGGAACATAGGCAGGAAAAGGAAAGGAGAGAGAAGCAATGTCTCTGTTTCTCAGTTCTATGGTGGTAGGGATGGAGGAAGAACTACCCATACATGAGCCAGACGTTACAGCCAGCTTCAGGTTCCCACTTCCTGTTCAGGCTGTGGGCGGGTCTACAACTTCCGGCTCCAACTTCCTGTTCAGGCTGTGGGTGGTCCTATAGCTTCAGGCTCCCCCTTCCTGTTCAGGCTGTGGGTGGTTTTACAGCTTCATGCTCCCACTTCCTGTTCAGGCTGTGGGTGGTTCTACAGCTTCAGTCTCCCACATTCTGCTCTAGAATACCCTGCTGTATATTATCCTGCTCTATAATATCTTGCCATATCCAATACAATCAAGAAAACAATAAAATATAAATGAATAACACATAGCTCATAAACCATCACAAAAAACAACATCAAATTGGTCATAAATCATAGAGAGGTGCAGATACTCACAAGGGGGTTATCATGATTAACAGGTCAAGTAATAGGAATAGAAAAGCAGGATAGGATCCCAATGTAATGAAACTGAAAAACATACAGAGTGTAGCAAAGTGCTGCTGAGTGCTGGGATGTATAAGTTGTGGTGTTACCGTAGCTATCATTTAAACATCATGATAATCCCCCTGTGAGGATATGGACCGCTCCAGTTTATTTGACCGATTTTTAATTATTTTTTGTGAGATTTTTAAAAATTATATAATAAAATTATGTTTTATTAATTTAGATTTTGTCACTCTCGTCATTATATTGGACATTGCTATATTCTTCCGTTTATCCGGGATTCATAGTTCTTTTGGTTGTGTGGTTCTATAATACCTGACTTTATAATATCCCATTTTACAATATGCTGCTCTATACTATCCTGCTGTATAATATCCTGCTGTATAATATGCGGTTCTATCATATGCTGCTCTATGATATCCTGTTATGTAATATATTTCTCTATTATATACTGCTCTATAATATCCTACTGTATAAATATCCTGCTCTATTATATCCTGCTCTATAATACACTGCTCTATAATATCCTGTTCTATATTATCCTGCTTTATCATATGCTGCTCAATCATACACCGCTCTATAATATCCTGCTTTATAATATCCTGCTCTATAATATGCTGCTCTACATTATCTTGTTCTATGATATCCTGTTCTATTATATCCTGCTCTCTGCTCTATACTATATTGCTCTATAATATCCAACTGTATAATATCCTGTTCTATAATATCCGGTTCTATAATATCCTGCTCAATAATATCCCTGTCTCGCCTATAAAATCCTGTTCTAATTATACGGTTCTATTATATCCTAAAATATGTTGCCGGGGCCTTGACTCTTGCACTT
>JAODAL010044657.1:0-32670 GCA_025379985.1 Phyllomedusa bahiana | reverse complement strand
ATAATGAAGGGTGTTGTTGCCCCCATAGACTTTAATGGTAAACGCGCAAATCGATGCCATTCGAAAAACCTTAGATAGCGGCCGAAAAATCGATATCGATCGATCTCGATAGCCAACGTAATCGCTCAACACTATAAATGAGCTCTCAGCTAGTGAAATGCAAGGAGGAGGGATCCGACCAGCACTGGATATCAGTGTAAACAGAAACAGAAGATAAGGAAAACTGTAAATACAAGACAGCTTTGCTAATGACATCTAATTGCAAAGTTACCTGTTTTCACTGTCCCCTTATTCTGAAGACCATTTAATGAAATGATACAACCCCTTTAAATATATGTAAATATTCTGAACAATCTGGGTACTGCGCTACGAAAAATGTTGGCTCTGTAGAAATGAGTGCTACATAAAAAATTGCTACCTAAGGTGTGAGATATAAATTGAATACAGGAATCATTGCTATATCTGTACAGTGGTATGAAAAGTATTGGCCCACTTCCTGATGTCTTAATCTTTTGGATAAGGGTGACCCCACCAGGAACCTACAAGATAAGAAAATATCTCTATACCCACAATCCTCTTAGGGCAGAGAGAGATATATATCAAGTATACTTAATGCCAATATTGTATCCCGATATAGACTTCTTCAGGACAATTATACACTAAGCAACAGTAGCAAATATCACCATAACATCAAGAAAAAAGGGAAATGGTCCCAATATTTTGTCCCAATATCTCTGTCCAATGCGTTTCCCCCCAGAAGCTCCTAGGGTTCATCAGGGACTAAGCAGACAAGATAAATGCTATCTTTTTATACAAGGTGCATAGCAAATAACCAAAATGCATACAGAACATATAAAATGTAGTAGGCTAAATATATCATTCCTAATATCGTAGACACATGCAATATTAGCCTTAAATTCCGTTTGTCGATATTATACCAACAAACTGTTGGAGAAAATATACTCACGATCCCATATTTCAGAGCCAAAGATACACGTTAACTCATACTGGCAACTGACGGCGCATCATGTAGTGCAGTGTAAAGCATTTATCTTGTCTGCTTAGTCTCTGATGAACCCCAAGAACTTCAGGGGGGAAACGCATAGGATAGAGATATTGGGACAAAATATTAGGACCATTTCCCTTTTTTCTTGAGGTTATGGTGATATTTGCTATTGTTGCATAGTGTATAATTGTCCTGAAGAAGTCTATATCGGGATACAATATTGGCATTAAGTATAATTGATATATATATCTCTCTCTGCCCTAAGAGGATTGTGGGTATAGAGATATTTTCTTATCTTGTAGGTTCCTGGTGGGGTCGCCCTTATCGGGGCGGGTGCCATACTTTGCTAGGTAGGCTTTTCTGTAGTAAGTTAGTATTTGGTATAAGGGTTTTTATTGAAAATGTATTAAAGGTTATGTTTTAGGGTAATCAAGAGATAGATAATTCCTGCATGTGTATACTTTTTTGGTAATTGATTAAGGAGTTGTCATCAGTGTATCTTGGGTTATGCCTGAACGAATAAGTAGGGGCAATAGTTTTTTATAACTGTCAAGAACAGATGGTCTGACATTCTCCTTCAGGATTTGTTGGTAGACAGCAGAATTCATGGTTCCATTTATCATTTTTCCTGAACTTACTTGGATGTCCCTATGATGTGTAGCTTTGGAGGATTCTTTGGTCTACCTCACTTTGTCAGGCAGGTCCCATTTACGTGTTTTCTTGCTTAAGAACAGGTGAGGCACTGGGTGAGGCTGGGGAAATTGAACTCCGCTTCCTAGAGATGTGAGAAAACACAGTTATTTTATGTTTTAAGACAGGAGAGGGCAATCACTTTTTCACACAGGGCCCTGTAGGTTTTGACTACTTTTCCCATTAATAATAAAGACCTTCATTTAAAAACTGCATTTTGTGATTACTTGTGTTATTTTTGTCTAATATTTAAATTTGTTTGGTGATCTGAAAAATGTAATTGTGACAAACTTCCAAAAGATAAAGATATCAGGAAGGGGCAAATATTTTTTCACATCACTGTATATACTTTGCAGGTTTAAATTTTATTACCTTGTCTAATCAAATCACAGACGATGTTACATCTGTATTCGATGCATAAAAGCCTTTATACTGCTTTGCACGCCTATGAACAATAGCCCTTTAGCTCTCAAACAGATGATACTTTATGTACCTCTTGTTCTGCTTTGGTAAATCCACTGACAGCAATGAATGTGAATGGAAAATGCTAATGTAGAACATCTTGTATCATTACAGAAGGTCTTTCTAGAAGGTGGTCTGGCTTTCAGCTCTTGAGATATTTGTCTTCTGTTTTATCAATTAAAATAGAATTCATTTAGAGGTGCACAGGGAGTAAATGAACTTACAAATGACTGTGGAATCATCCTAAAGATGTTTGCCAACAGCTAGCTTAATTGCAGATGTAAAAGGGAGAAAATAAAAAAAAATAGAGAAATTCAATATTCACAGTTCCTTACATTAGTTACTAGTTAAACTTCCATTTCACAAAACATAATACATGGCCAAAAAATATACGAATACCAGACTAGCTTATTAGATAGTCCATTTAAAAACTATTAGTGATAATTTGGAGATGGGCCACTTTTTGCAACTAAAACTCTTCTGGGGAGGCTGTCCAAAAGATATTAAGTTGTGTCTCAGAGAATGTGTGCTTACATGGCTAGTAATGTGTAATGAAAACACAATCCTATTTATACACTTCAAGATGTATATAAATGCAAGATAATTGAACCCAGTAGACTAGAGGTTAATTGGCAGAATTAAGGTATATGAGAGGGTAGAGCAATGAACTCCCTTATATAAAGAGGGATTGAATAAGAAAGGAGGAAAACAAGAAAGAAGGAAACAAAGAAAGGGGGAGGGGATCCGCGACAGTGCCATACCCAATCCCACCTATGCCCAGGTACTCATGATTTCAAGATAGAAAAAAAGGGGGACTTCCCTATTTCCACTTCAGAATGAGCAATTAGTTCTTCCATATGATGGATGAAAGCCACCTCCTCCATCTATTCCTCCAAAGATGGGGCTAGGTCAGTTTCCACTTATAAGAGATAACCTTTTTGCCACTTGCAATAGGTGATGTGTAAGTGAATTTTTTAAAGGTCCTTTGGGGGATTTGAAACATAAATAAAAGGCTAGCTTCTGGGGTGTCTGGGACCATTGTGCTAGTACAGTCTTGGATTGCAATAACAACTGCCTTCCAAAAGGATTATAACCATGGGACATGTTGCCCACCCCTGCGCCGCATCTCCAGCAGGTAACTGGAACACTGTGTTACAAGTTATGTAGCAAAGAGGGTACCCAGTAGCATCTGGAGAGGATCTAGCTTGTAAGGCACAAGTCAGTTTGAAACCCATTGTGAATCAGTAAAAGATTTATTCAGCTCTTTCTCCCAAGACCTGCAGTAATTTGGGAGAGTATTGTTTCCTGGATATAAGAGAAGTTGGTATAAAATAGAGATTATGGGTGACATGTCCCATTAGGGCTGCACCATTTTTTTGGTGTGTTTTGCGGGGAAAAAAAACTGTTGACACCCTACTGAAAGATAAATTTTTGGGATCAAGTAAGATAGAGTCCGCAGACCTAGAGATTAAGGACCAAGAACAAGAAGACTGTGCAATGTAGCCATTCATGGATCAAGATTCATGAATGAGGTCCAGGAACCTATGGTAAGCTGTAGCAAGGTAATAACTTGCAATCTGGGAGTTCCACACCTCTGTTGTCCTTGGGTCTACATAATGTTTCTCTACTGAGTCTCGGACAGCCGTGCTGCCAAATGAACTCCATAAATGGTGCTGGAGCTTATGCCAGAAAAAAGAGGAAATCAAGATGGGAATGATCTGTAGGAGTAATTTTAGAAGGAGGGACATCTTTATCAAATTAATCCTTACGAACCAAGAGAAGGTATTGAGGTTGCAAGGTCTGATTGAATTGCGAGAGAAGAAGGAGAAAGTTTAAATGAAATAGTTGAGATAATTTGTATGGAATTTTGGTCATCAAATATGAGATTGCATGGGAGGGCCAGGAAAAGGGAAAGGCTATTTTAGGAGAGACTATAGAGTGGTCTAAAGAAATATTAATTGCTTCTGATTTAGAAAAATGTATTTTATAGTAAAACGAAACACCAAACCATTTAAATTCTAGTATTAAAGATGGAAGGGAAACCTGAGGATTTGTTAGATAAATCAAAAGCTCATCCGCATAAGCAGAGCATTTAAATTCTCTCCAATAGTAATACCTCTAATGTCTGAATTGATGTGGATCAAATGTAGGAGATATTCCATTATGAGGACATATAATAGAGGTGATAGGGGGCAGCCCTATGATCTACCATTATGTATACTACATTTTTATGAGAGAGAACCATTGATCTTGACTTTGGCTGAAGGAGATTGATATAGTGGTAGAATTTTGGAGGTGAATTAAGGACCTAGACTCAAATGTGAAAGGATTTTTGCTAAAGAAGAACATGAGATTCTGTCAAAGGTCTTTCAGCGTCTCATGAAAGAATCATCAATGGGCATTTATGGACTTATGGGACTAATTTATGGGCATATCGAATTATATCAAGTGTTTTTAGTGTGCTGTCCCGTGCCTCTTTCCCAGGTACAAAACAGACTTGATCCGGATGTACAAAACCCAAGAGGTGTGGGTTTAGGCGATTTACTAGTAATTTGGCATAGATTTTCGTGTCGACATTTAATAATGTGATAGTCCTATAACTAATTGGCGGCGCTTACCCATTTTGGGAATGACGGTTATATGTGCCTGGGAGGAGAACGTGGGAAAAGGAGAAATGGAAGAAATACCATTAAAAGCTGCCAATAAAATGGGTGAAATTTGGGTAGACAATATTTGGAAAATTTGGTTTAAAAGTCATCAAAGTCTGGACTCTTGCCCCCTGGAAGATCTTGAATAACCAACTCGAACTTATTGAGAGAAAAAGCTAATTCCAGGTCCTGAATAGCTTCAGCAGAAAGGGGGTGGAAGGAAAAGGATGGGGGAGGTTTGGATGGAATAAGAGGGACTACTGGGTAAATTACAGAGATCAGTATAGAAGGAATTAAATGTGCCCACAATATCAGGAGAGGTATAAAATAGAAAATTTGCTACATCAAGACTGTAGGTACTTGCTCCAGGAGGCCTCAAGGAGGCATTTCGTATATAACCTTACTACTTGTAGTTCCCTCAAAACAGGTGCAGAAAGGGCCTGCTTGTGAAGCAATACTAAGGACACAATCTTTTGAAGGGCCAGAGAAAGAGAATGAGCTTTTTCTTTTTTCAATCTGCTGCCATGTTTAATTAATACCCCCTTGAGTACACATTTAAGGGCTTCCCATTTATAAATTGGGGCAGTGGGTCATTAGTATGATCAGAGATGAAATGGCCAACAGGTTTTAAGGTCAGCTTAACAGACAACATCTGATAGCAAAGATTTGTTCAACGTCCTTGAACCTGCATTTTTAGTCATGAAGGGGTCTTGAAAGGAGCAAAATATAGGGGCATGGTCAGAAATTAGAATATTCCCAATGGAGGTTGATTGAAATAAGGGCATGGCATTGTGTTGGATTAGTATATAGTCTATTCGACTATAGGTATCATGGGGATTGGTGTGAAAACTATAATACTTAGTTGGTGGATGGTGCAGCCTACAATCATTACAAAGTTGTAGTCAAAGGCTTTTTTGATCTTTTTTATGGCTGCATAGGAGAGTGAGGACTGACCCATGGAGTTGTCAAGAGTCGGGTCTAAATGTTAAATTAAGGTCCCCACAAAACAGAACAGTACCTTGTAGGATCGGAGAGACTGGTCAATAAGAGAAAAGAGACTTGTCCTTGATTTGGGGTATAAACATTAATGATGGTGAAAATGTGACAATTAATAGACAGAAGGTATCTGGCTTCAGCATCAATGACACAACTTATAATTTGATGGGGTAGGGATTTATATATATCTATTGCAACACCTCTACTTTTAGAACGCAGACAATTTGAAAATTGCCAGTGGGTATAAAATCTGTCCTGTATCAGGGGAACCTGACCTGATTTAAAATGTGTCTCTTGGAGATAGATAATATGCGTCTTCTGACGATGAAAATAGTGTAATATTTGGGACTTTTTTCATGGACATTGATGCCCTTAGCATTAAAGGAGGCTATCTAAAAGTCTCACATGATCTAAGAGAAGAAAGAGAATAGTATAGGTTCTGGGTCATGGCACTGCTGTAAGGAAATGGGGAGAAGAGAAAAAAAAGAGTGGGGGGGTACAGGGGAGCTAACTAAATTAAGCGGATAAGGACCTAACAGGGATGCTGCTGGGCCCATAGGCAAGCCAGAAGGGAATCCCATACCTATTGGGGGTAGCATGAAGGAAAACATAGTAGGAGGCAGCTCCTCATCTGAGAAAAGAATGATAACCTTGCTATTATGTTCAATAAATGAGAATTGCGATGAAACATTGGGGAGACTATTGCATAGAAAAGTTGCTAAATAAATTGCATTATCACAAAGGCATCAAAAACAAAAAAATGCAATTAAGAAATAGTATAACAAGTCAGGTATGACAAAAGAGCATGGAAAAAATGAAAACAAAACAAATAAATCAATAAAAATATTTAGTTAGTCAGGAAGAGAGGATACTGGTAGCTTTTGAGAGGATGCTGGAGGAGATTTTGAGGACGAGCACTGCGCTGTTGAAACTTTTGGGGTGGTAGACTTCTTCCTTCGTCCGGTGGTGCATTTCTGGAATCAAATCTCTTTAAGTTCCCGGTAGAAGAAGAGGCAATGGAAGGCCATTCTGACAGAGAGACATTAGGAGCCTGAGGACCTGCAAAAAAGAGAGAAGATCAGAGAGCACTGAGCACAGATCTGGAGAGAGCACTGAGAAAGTACGTTCACCTATGCGGGTGATTAGTTCAACCCCATCAATATGGAATTTTCTTTTCCTTGAGGATATTGAGGACTGGTGTGAACATAGCTCTTTGAGCCAGTGTATGGCGAGACAGGTCCAGAAGAATCTGGAGATGTGCATCTTTGTAGATCACAGTACATGTCTTCTTAGATTTTTGAAAGATCTCCTCTTTCTCCCCATAAAATATGACAGATTATGTCCCTGGGACGAAGGTGGTCTGTACTTTGTGGACAGAGGGCTCTATGAGCTCTGTTGATCTCAATATTCGTGTCTGGAGGACGTTCAAGTAGGTCATTGACGATGCGAGAAACAACAAAGAACACGTTAATGGATGGTACAGACTCCAGTAGACCTCTGATCCTCAGGTTGTTCCTCCTATTCCTATTTTCAATATCATCTAGGTGTTGTTGTAAAAAGCCGCTCAGAGTGCTATCAAACTACTGGAGAGATGACAATGAAGAAGTGGAGTCTTGCAACTGAGATAAGGTATTAACCTTGGTTGATAATAGGGATAGATCTGCGCAGAACGCCACAAATTCCTGTTTACACTCATCTAGAAGTTGGCGGGCTAAGGTTGAGATATCAGATCTGGTTGGTAGAGATTGGGTTAAGATTTTCAGATCTGCAATAGTAATGGGCTTGTTGTCCCCAAAGGGTGGATGGGGTGCAGACGATGAAGATAGTATTGGGGTTTCGGCAGCACTTGATGGTGGCCTGGAGACCGCTTGAACGTGATGAGTGAGAATATGAGGTATATGATCCAAACTGCTGCAGAAGTTGGAACCAGTATCTGTTAGAGCAGGTGGTTGAATCTCCTTGTGGACAGGAGAGACTTAAACAGGTGATGCATGATATTAAGAGCTGGAGCGTGGACTCTCTAAGGGCACAGAGTGACGTGGATCAGGGGATATCTCACCCCAGGATGACCCAGTGGACCATGCAGATGAAATTTTCTGGTTTACCATCCAAGGAGAATTTGTAAGAACTTGAAAATGGCTTAAGGTAGAAGTGGAGAGATGCTGCCGTCCTGTGGCATAATTATGAACATGCAGGCCTGGGGGGAGAAGGGGCAGAAAATTGGTGGTATGTGTCATTGCATCAGGATAATGTAGGATAAATGAGGTAGAAGACCGAGAGGGTGACACTAAGTGATTTGGCCTAGAGATAGATGCAAGAACTGGAGATGTTGTAATACCCTTTGTGGAAGATCTGATCCGGTCTTGCAGCATGGTTGATTTAGGCAATTCCATATCAAGGGCAGCAAATCCCACAGATGTTATAGGTATTTGAGGAACAGAAGGGGAGATCACATTTGGTGACATTAGGATGCCTGAAGAGGCAGGGGGCACAGTATGACCTGCAGGATATATAGCTGACCCTTTAGCTGCCAAACTCATGGATGGCCATTGTGAGGAGGAGGGTGGTGTAGTAGCCTCCCAGTACCTGGGAGAATGTGGGTGCAGGAGAGTCTCCCTCAAAGGATGTTATTGCCAGAGCATTCTGTGGAGCCGTAGGACAAGGGATCGGAGTGTCGGCAGGACACTTGGAAGAGATGTTCAGTGGTAAGCGTCAGTCCACCATTACAGCGGTCAGATGAGGCGCCTGCTGTGTCCAGGACTCTGACAGAGCATTGGTATTACCTCCTGTCCCTTGCTGTTTTGAGGAGTCCAGCTGGGTGACAGCAGAAGTGGGACCCGTGGAGAAGGCAGTAGCAGCTGTGGTGTGCATCTCACGGGACTGTCCGCATAAATCTCCAGTGGCAGAAGAATATTCAGCTGCCTCAGTGCTTGAGACAGTGGTCGCAATGTCTGGATTGTGGTGCTGACATAGCAATCTAATTGTTGTCAGAGCCGTAGATAAAGGTTTGGGAGCTGTGGCTGTTGTGAATATACTTGTTGAAATAGACGGAGCAGGGTGGCCATCTTGTTTGGAGGGAGCCGCAGAGTATCTTTCTTTCATTAAGGCTGTGTATTTCCCAAAATACTGCCCAGTTTTGCTTTGTGATGGGGCAGAATGGGTGGAAGGTTGCTGCCCATGATTTTTAGAGGATTTTCCCATGATTTTCAGCTGAAAAAAGCCAGGTTCTAAGATGCTGCTAACAGGACCTCAGACAAGCACGTCCTCACTCATCCATGTCAAGTCAAACCCCTTGGCTCTCTTCTTTTTATCCAACAGAATATCTGAGTACAGTGAGTGTGCCACCTCTAAGTTCTGTGCAGCATTCTCAAGACAAATGCAGGTTCCATAGGTGGGACCTGCACATATCATACATTTATGGCATTTCCTGTTTCAATAAATAAATGTCTGGGATAGCCAGGGACGTAGCTACTGGGGTAGCAGACGTAGCATCGAGAGACCGTGTGACAAGTAAGTCATTTCTTTTTTTTTTTTTTTTACATAAATGTAGCCTGCTTGACTATATAGGACCTATACTTACCTAAACCCTGCCTGCATGACTATATGGGACCTATAGGCTACCTAAGCCCTGCCTGTCTACCTGTATGGGGCCCTATAGCTACCTAAAGTCTGCTTGCCAACCTATATGGCCCCTATAGCCTACCTAAAGACTGTTTGCCTATTTTGGGCCCCCTATAGCCTATTTACCTATATACCTATATGGGACCCACCTATAGCCTATATACCTAGCTTCCTGGGGCCCATCTACAGCCTACCTGTGGTCCTTCTACTGCCTATCTAGCTACCTGGGGCCTAGCAACAGCCTACATAGCTGCCTGGGGCTGCCTACCTAACTGGGGCCTAACTACTGACTACCTAGTGCCAATCTACCTACCTACCTACCTACCTGTAGTCTACCTACCTAACTGGGACCTGTCTACCTACCTGGGGCCCACCTAAAGCCTACCTGTGACCTGCCTACTTAGCTACCTGGGGCCTCTCTACAGCCTACCTATGTACCTGGGGGCTGCCTACCGAACTACTGCCTACTTACCTAGGACCAATCTACTTAATCTACCTACCTATCTGGGACCTACAGTATGTACTGCCTACCAACCTACCTACTTAGGGCCTACCAACCTATCTAATGGGGGTCTACCTAAATAGTAACATAGTTCTGAGGAGTACAGGCCATACCCTGTAAAAAAATTCTCTGGGGGGTTTGAATCCTCGGGTTCCCCCCCTCGGGACTGTGCCTCAAAGCTATGGCCTTTACTTTTTCCTCCCCCCAAAAGGGGGAAGATTGAATGGAGGTGGGGGAAAAAGGAGTGAGGTGTTTGGAAAAGGTGGGGGATTCTAAGATATTTGTGTCCAAATCTCCAATTTCGTCAGGGCGGTCTGGACCAGATGAAAAAAAGGGGAAAAAGTCAAAGACTTGTCAGAGAAACCATCCCCTTTTGTGAGTAACAAGATGAAAACCTGCACTTTTAATCCCCTTCATATGTTGCGAGTCTTTTATAAATATTATTTACCACTTTTAATATGGTCCTTGTATGGTGATAAAAATTTTTCTGCGAGCCCCTGATTTCATTAGTATATCCCACTTTTTATGGTTTCCCCGTATGGTAGAAATTATACAGCCCTCCCAGGATATTTTCCCTGGTGTCAAACCCCTATATGGTCCCCCTTAAGGGGGTTTAACTATTTTTTACTTTTTTTGCGTAGGCAAACTTAAACCAAATCAGTTCTCTTCTTTAAACACTAAAACGAAAACTTTTATTTAAATAACTCAAAAACCTCTATACCACTATTTAAAAACCCTGTTTTTCAAACCTTTAAACAAAAAAACCCTTTTTGCTTTGAAAAAAGGGAATTAACCCCTTTTCCCATTATCAAGTCTGGTGGGAGCACCCCCTTTTAATAGGAGACCCCTTAAATCTATAGCAAATTATTTGCCCCATTTAAGGGGACCCCAAGGCCTCCCTATTTTTGGCCCAGTCGCCCCTAAATTCAGGGAAAAGAACAAAAAAGGCCCCCTTGTGACCCCCTTTGCAGCAGGTGACACTTTAGATAGGGGTGAAAAATCAAAATTTTAAAAAACGTAAAAACTGACCTGCCCGACATTTTTTCCCCAAAGTTTAACCGGGTTTTCATCAGGTTTTAGAGGCCCGTTTCACATTGGTCTAAGCTAATTTTTCCTTTTTTCATATCACTTTAAAATTTACCCCCCCTTTTCAGGTGCCCCAACCAATTAGCCATCAGAGAATCCACATAAACCCCACCCCCCCCTTCCCCGGCTCTCCTGCCCCCATCCAAAAAAAGGTCCCTGCTAAAGCTGCCCCCAATGCTCCCATAGAAAAACCAAACCTCAGACAAGTTCCCATCCCCAAAAGGGTTGGGCCCCCCTTTTTAAACCGAAATCCCCCGCGCCAACGCACTGCCCCAAACCCCAGAAAACCTCCCCCTGACTGTGATGGGTTTTCCGTTTCTTTTCCCCTCTCATATTATTGCAACTGGTGGCTTACATAAAAAAAAAAAATAAGCAGAATAGGTGTTACATTCCAAAAAGCAAAAACCCAAAATTTTTACAACTTTTCCCTTTTAAATTTGTTAAAAATTTATAAAAACCGTGGCCCTTAAACATTTTTTTTAAAATTTTTTCCCAAAATCATTCCAATTAAAACTTTTTTTGGAACCCCAGGGAAAAATTAGGACCCCCCCTGAAAAAAAGGGAGGGGCAAAAAAGGGGGAAGATGGGGGAGGTTTTTTTGGAAAAAAGGGAAATTTTGGGGGAAGGGGGGAAAAAACCCCCAAAAATTTTAACCCCCTTTTTTCTTTGCCAAAAAATTCATTAGTTAAAAAAACGGGGGTTTCCTATACTTCCCAAAAAAAAACCTGACCGGAAAAAAAACTTTAATTTCCAAACATATATAAATTGTTTCCCCTTTCAAAAATTATTTTTAAAATTTTTAAGGGAACCCAAAAGATTAAATAAATGCTAAAAAAAGAAAAGCCTTAAATTTGGGCCCCTTTAGGTTTAAAATGTTTTTAGCCCTGTATATCCCATCTTCCCTTCTTCCTGCAACATAACTACATCCATAATCCCCCTTTTTCCTTCCCCCAGCTTTTTTCAAACAGATGCCCCAAATTTTTTGCCCCTCTTTTTCACCATTATGTATTTCCCAAAATGTGTCTCCCCTGGGGGAGTGTCACCCTTTTTTTTAATATTACC
This sequence comes from Phyllomedusa bahiana, assembly GCA_025379985.1. Lineage (NCBI taxonomy): Eukaryota > Metazoa > Chordata > Amphibia > Anura > Hylidae > Phyllomedusa > Phyllomedusa bahiana. The sequence goes on along the minus strand of JAODAL010044657.1, from coordinate 20,597 downwards.
AAAATTTTTCCGAGACCCGCGACGAAACTCCTTTTAAGGGTTTTTCCCCACAAGGGGGAATTCGGGGGGGCAATACACAAAACCCCCTTTAAACCCCCCTCGGGTTTTTTACAATTGATAATTGTCTTATCTCAAATTTTCTTATCAATGGGATTAAAAAAATTTCCCTTTTTTGCCATTTCCCAACAATTTCCCCTAGGGTACAAAATTCCTTTTTTCCCCCTAAAATTTTTTCCTCTTCTTAAAATTTTTTTTTAACATTTAGGGGTTTTTTTGGGAATACCTCAGAGAAAAAGGGATCTGCCCTCCAAAGTGCTAATGTTTCTAAGTATGCCCTTTTTCCGGGGTTTTCTATCATAAAAGGGTACCTATACAACAAATTTAAAATTCGGGGTTTTTTCTTTCTTCTTTTTACTGATTAATAAATGCCCTCTGTCACTGGTAAAAGCCCTTTTAAAACCCCTTTCCCTCAAACATTTTTTTAAAACCCCCCCTTCCCCGGGAAAACGTGCATTTAACTTTATAATTCTTCTTTTAAAATCCTCTAATGTAAAAAATTTCTAGGGCCCCTAAAAAATTTTGGCCCCATGGGAATCCCCTTTTTTGAGAAGGTGGATGCCAGCTAGAAAAATTTTTTAAAAAAAAATTAGTAGCCGTTTTTTTCCCCGAAAAATCTTTGTCGAAACTGCTTTGTTTTCATCCAACATAATTTCAAGATCCAAAAAATTTATTTTCTCCCGATGAATTTTTAAAAAGTAAATTTCATCCCAAATTTTTATTATCATTGAGTCTAGATACAAAAATCCCTGAATAATTTTTCCTACCATCCCAAAAAAACAAAATATCATTAATAAAGCCCCCCAAAATAAATCCGAATGTGAATATTTCAAGGTGTTTTAGAAAAAAACAATGGTCCCCCCCCACCAAAACCCAAAAATAAATTAAACAAAACTTTTCGCACAAACATGCCCCTGGGGTTTCTCCTTTTATCTGATGATAAAAGGTCCATCAAAAAACTAAAAAAAATTATGTGTGAAACAGAATCCAATAACTGTAAAACAAAATATTGGGGGTTCCCTAAATTGTGGACCCGTTGTGTTAAAAAATTTCTTTATTCTTTTAGGCCCAGATCATGTCTGATGTTACTGTATAGGGCTTCTACTCTAAACTTGCAAGAAGTGTACTTTCACCACCCCTAGATCGTTAATTCTAAACACGTAAACCTTGTTTCTTTAAAATGAAAAGGCCCGTGACAAAGGGGGATCGATAAAGACAAATACTTTCAGGTCCTTTTGTTTAAAATTTTTTCTACCTGAAACTATCCCGGTTTTTCCTGGGATTGGCACAACCTCTCTTTTGCACTTTTGGGAATCATAAAAGTTTGCAATAGTAGGATTTCCCCATTTAGCAAAAATTTCTTTTTCCTCCCTAATTAATGTTTTCTCCCAAATTCCCCGAAACCAAAAACCTTTTTAAAAATTTCCCTTTAGATACCATTAGTTTGGGTCTTTTGGAAGCCCTCATATGTTTTAATCACCAAATATTCTCTCAACCATTTCCCCTATAGTAATTTTTTTTTTAAGATGGGCAATATTACCACCTTGCACTGGGTTTGGGTTATATCCCCTGTTAGATTGTAATTCTGCAAAAGCTAAATTTTTTTCTCCCCTTTTTAAAATTTTAAAAAAGATGGTTGTCGTCTGAGTGCAAATTTTTTTATTTTCTTGCGGGTTCTACTTCCCCAAACTATCCCAAAAATTATAAATTGTGATAATTTGGAGGTGTAATTTTTAGATTTTGGTTTCAAATTTGGGCAAAAGGGGTTTTTCTAGAATTTTTGGGGTCTCCTTTACCCTTTAAAACCTTTCAAATTTTTTTCAAGAAAAAAACCCAAAGTTTTTTCCTCTAGTTTCCTAAAGGTTTTTTCTCATTATTTTTTATTTTTTGATATTTTTTTGCAAAGCCCCAAATTTTAGCAATGGATTAATTTATTTTTACCCTTAAAAAATTCAAATTAAAATTTTTGGGGTGGGATTTAAAGTAAGCCCCTATGCCCAAAACCGTTTTTTATTTTTTGTTAATCTTTTGGGGATAAGTTAAACACTTTTTTGCTCCATCCTTTGTTATTTTTTGATAATTCCCCTTCTCTTTGATCCCCCCAAAAAGAATCCTTTTTGGTTCTAAAAAAAAGGATGCAATTTTTTCTGAGATTGAGTTTTTCAATGTTTCATAACCTGTCCCTTTTCCCGCCACTGGTGGCGTATTTGTATTGCCATTTGAAATCATTTTCCTGTGCTCCCTTTCCATGGGCCACCACACCCCAGGATGCAGAAGAGGAAAAATGTATTTGATCCCCACCCCCCCCTTCTCCTGATTGGGCACTTGAGGATTCTGATCTTTTTACTGTTTGAGGAAGATTTTTTGTGTGTTTTCTTATTTTTTCCCAACCCCTGTTTTTTTTTCTGCCCTTTTCCCCCAAACCAGTTTTCTTACCTTGCTATAACTATTAATAAACCTATGGAGGATTCTTCAAAAACAGAAGTCTCTGAACTGACAAAACGAATATAGATTACGTTTGTATAAATCTAAAATTTTTCCCAAATTTTTTTTTCTCGGAAAAAATTGGTACTATTAAAACTAAGGTGGGCACTCCCCTAGCCTCTAACCCCTGATGAAGCCAGGTTAAATGGCGAAACATGTCGGGGAGGTAGAAATGACGTTTTTTAAAAGGGGATTTCCCCACCTCTGTCTTGAAGTGTCCCCGCTGCGACGGTGTCACAAAGGGGCCCTTTTTTGTTTTGTGTCCATGAGGGTTAGGGACGACTGCCCAGGAAATAAAGGGTTTGGGGTTCCCCCACTGGGGCTAGTACTTGCTATAGATATAAGGCTCTCCTTTTAACAGGTGGTGCCCCCACCCAATTTTATAATAGAAAAAGGGGTTTAATTTCCCTTTTTTCGAGAAACAAAAGGGGTTAAAAATTGAAAAAAAGGGGGAGGTTAAGAGTTATACATAAAAAAAGTTTCGTTTTTGTGTTTTACAGTTTGGGGGAAATGATAGAGTTTAAGTTTCCTCGGGAAAAAAAGTAAATTTTAAATACTCCCCTAGCGAGAAAACATTTTGGAAGTACATAAAAGGTGAAATAGAGGTGAAAAAATTTTGGGGCATCTGTGTGAAAAAGCGGGGGAATAAAAGGGGCGTCTGGTTTATTTTTTTCGGGGAAAGAAGCAAGATGATATACAGACCGATACTTTTGAAACCTAAAGGCCAAAATGAAGGTTTTTCTTTTTCAGCATTTATTTAATTTTTCTGATCCCTTATAATAATTTTTGAAGAAACATGTATATGTGATCAAGTACGGTCAGTGGATAAGCACAATTGAATTATACTAGGGGAACTCAGAGTTACATATTTTTTTTCCCCTCCCTTTTCCCCCCCACCTCCCCCCATCCCCCCCTCCCCTCTACAGTTTTTCCTCATTTTCCCTGTGCCCCAATGATGATAGGTATTGATTTCATTTGAGCCAGGTTTCTTTTTAAAAAAATTAGGGAGATAAATATATTGCTTTTTGTGCATGGGGGGGGTTTTTGCAGCTGAATGTAGGGAAAAGCACTCGCGTTGTTGTGGCAGATTCCCCGGGGAGGGGTTTTGCTACTATTCTGTAGTACTTCTTTATAGTTTTATTTTTTTGCCGCGCGTTAAACTGGCGAAATAGATCAACAGATCAAAAAAAAGTTGAAATACTAATATTTTTTTGGCATTTTCCATATTTTTGCATGCCCCATTTGAGGAAATGATTATTTGCTAGCCGTGAGCCATAAGAAATTTCAAGGGGGAAGTTGTGGGGTTAAACTGTGGGGGGGAGTACCATAGGCCTGCAGCTTTTTATTAAAATGAATATGAATATTTACATGTAAAAGAAATGGTTTATGGAAATGTCTGAGACAATCTGTACAGTACAATGAACTTTTTTCATAGGGGTGCACTTTTATTAAAAAAGAAAAATGTTTATTTAGATATATGAAAAATGCTTTTTTGGGGGGAAAAATTTATACAAAAGTTACGTACAATGGAATTTAAAATTCCCAAAGAATATGCAATTGACATTGGGGAAAAAAAGGGGCTTATGGGAGTTGATAAAGCTAGTAGTGTTGCTGTGAATGTAACCCGATTTTTTGCTTAGTTCGTTCAGTGACCCCGCAGTTTTCAAAAAATATGAAGAAATGAGACGGAAGCCCATCACACATGGCGGGTAGTACGGAAAATGGGGCGCAACCCCTTTGGCAATCGAACTTGTCTGGGGGTTTTATGTTATAGGAGCTGTGGGACTTTAGACAAAGTTAGATGTGCGTGCGGGGAGGGAAGGGGAGTGGCTTTATGTGGATTCTCTGATGCTAATTGGTGGCACCTGAAGGGGGGTTTTATTTTTAACATGATATAAAGGAAGGGGTTTAACCACATGTGATGGACCCTAAGCCTGATAAAAGCCGGGGTTAGCGGGCGAACAGTCGGGCGGGGTCAATATACTTTTAAAATTGGATTTCTCACCTCTATCTACCAAGTGTCACATGCTGCGGAGGGGTCACAAGGGGGCCTTATTTTTCGTTCCATGAGATTGGGGACACTGCCAATATAGGCTTGGGACCCCTTAGGAGCTAGTAATTTGCTTAGATATAAGGCTCCCTATTAATGGGGTGCCCCCCCAATTTTGATAATAAAAAAGGAGTAATTCCTTCTTTCAAACAAAAAGGGTTTAAATGTTGACGTTTTTCCCCGAAAATTTGTTCGAAATTCCCTTTTCTTTTCCACCCCTTTTTCCACCTTATGCTGACTTCTCCCACCAACACTCATCCCTGCAGATTTAGACAAAAATATTTTTAAATCCCACTTTTCCGCAACTCCTTACTTATAGTTTTAATAACCCCCTAAGTTAGGTAGGTGTATAGGCCCCCCACACATAAAACAGCTCCCACAGGCAGTAACAGACAGATAGCTCCCCACCACCAGTAACAACAGAAGCTCCCCCAGCCATATACAATGCTCTTCCCACCAGCCAGTTACAGATAGCTCTTCCCACCAGCCAGTATACGAAAACTCCCCCTACCACCATTTTTAAGCCATCCCCCCACTGCCATATATAGCCAAAACTGTCCCCCCACCCAGTACAGCGCACCCCCCACCATGCCAGTATATAGCCACTTCCCCACCATGCCAGTAAAAACCCAGCTTTCCCACCAGCCTAAATACCCAAACCCACTCTCCCCACCATACATATTAGCCAGCTCTCCCCACCATCCCCAGAATAGACGACTCTCCCCACCTATAGTATTTACAAGCATCTCCCCCCATGAGATTACCCAGCACCTCCCCCACTGCCAAATAGCCAGCCTCTCCCCACCATCCAGTATAACCACACTCTCCCCCCCAAAGCCAGTTTTTACCACCCTCCCCATCACCCCAGTATATAGCCATCCCTCCTCAAAAGCCATTTATAGACACCCTTTTCCCCACCATTAGTAAATAAGAAACACTCTCCCCACCATCCCATAATACCAGCCCCCCCATCAGCCAGTATAAAGCCACATTTTCCCCCCACCTTCAATTAGCTCATTTCCCCCCCCAAATGCCAGTTATACCAGCACCTCCCCATCATGCCAGTATAACCCCATATCTCCCCACCATGCCCATATATAGCCCCCCAAACTCCCCCCCAAACCCAGTAAAGCCACCCATCTCCCACTGCCATAATAGCTATAACTCCCCCCATCATCCCATATATGCTATAACTCTCCCCCCCTTTCAGTATATTCCATCATTTCCCCCCCACCTCCCAAAATAACCGCACTCTCCCCAGCATCCCATAATAAAGCCACCATTTTTCCCCATCTGCCATTATGGGCTATAACTCTCCCCCATCATCCCAGTATAAGCTAAAAAACTCCCCCCCCACCCCAGTAATAGCCAGCACTCTCCCCACCATGCCAGATACAGCCGCCCACTTTTGCCATATATGCCACCCCTATGCCCAACAGCCGTATATAGCCAGCCCTATTCCCACCATGCCAGATAAACCCACCCCTATGCCCACCCCAGTATATAGCCAGCCCATGCCCACCATGGCAGATTACCAGCTGTATGCCCCCCATGCCAGTTTTTTAGCCAGCCCTAAATGCCCCCCCCACCAGTATAAAGCCGCCCTATGTCCCCCCCCAAATGACAGTATATACCACCCATGCCCAACACCCCAGTTTAACCAGCTCTATGCCCACCATGCAATATATACCAGCCCTTGCCCCAAAACCATATTACCCAAACCCCTATGCCCACCATCCAGTTTTTAAAGCCACCCAATGCCCACCAGCCATATAACCGCCCTAAGGAACCATGCCAGTTATAGCCACCCTATGCCACCACCAAAATAGAGCCCAAAAGCCCACCCCCAGTTATACCCCCCCTATCCCCACCATTCCGTAATACCCACCCCTATGCCACCATGTCAAATACCAGCCCTATCCCCCCACCATATATAGCCCCCCCTATCCCCCCCATCCAGTATTGCCCCCCATGCCCCCATGCCAGAATAACCCCCCAAACCCCACCTGCCATTTATACCCACCCCTTCCCACCCCAGATAACCAGCCCAAAGGGACACCATGCCAGTATATACCAGCCCTAGCCCACCACCAGTAATAGCCAGCCTATCCCCCACCATCCCAGATAAGCCACCCTATGCCACCAGCCGTACATAGCCACCCTATGCCCACCAGGGCCTTAAAACCAGCCCTAGCCCACCACCCCATAAAAAGCCACCCCTTTGCCCACCACCAGATATCCAGCCCCATGCCCACCACCAGTATATAAGCCCCCGTGCCCACCAGCCAGTATATAGCCACCCCGTGCCCACAATTCAGTATATAGCCAACCCATCCCACCATCCCCCGTATATAGCCACCAAAAATGCCCCCTTTCCATTATATAGCCGCCCTATCCCCACCAGTCATTTAATCGCCCCCCAACCCCCCAGTCTATATACCAGCCCATGCCCACCATGCCAAAAAAACCAGCCCCTCCCCACCAGCCAGTATTTTAGCCAGCCCTATCCCCACCATTCCAGTATAGCAGCCCTAGGCCCACCAGCCAGATATTGCCAACCCTATCCCCACCAGCCAGAAAATTGCCAGCCCACCCACCAGCCAGTATATAGCCGCCCTAGCCCACCATGCTAGTAAAAAAAGGCCACCCCTATGCCCAACAAGTATATCCCAGCCCTATCCCCCCTGCCATATATACCGCCCTTGCCCACCAGTCTATATAGCACCCTATCCAACCATGCCAGTATATAGCCACCAGCCCACCAGTTTTTTGCCACCCTTCCCCCACCATTTCCATATTAGCCACCCTATGCCCCCAGTCAGTTTTTCCAGCCCTTCCCCCACCACCAGTATATAGCCACCCCCATCCCACCATTCCAGTATATACCACCCCAATGCCCCCCATGCCAGTATTAGCCAGCCCTAGCCCACCACCCGTTATACCAGCCTATGCCCACCATGCCAGTTATACCACCCTACCCCACCAGCCAGTATATTCGCCCTATGCCCACCGCCAGTTAATTACCACCCATGCCCACCATGCCAAAATTTTAACCAGCCATATGCCTACCATCCCAGTAAAATTTAGCCACCCCTATGCCCCCATGATTATACCAGCCCTTTTCCCACCGGGCCGTAAAGCCAGCCCAAACCCCCATGCCAATATAGCCACCCCTTGCCCACAACCATATATACCACCCTATGCCCACCAGCCAGTATATAGCCAGCCCTATGCCCACCAGCCAGTATATAACCAGCCCTATGCCCACCAGCCAGTATATAGATAGCACAAATAAAAATAAGAACACCAATACTCACTTTACCTCTGTCCCAGCCGCCGCGCTCCTCTTCTGCCCTCTTCTCTCCATCCCAGCGCGGCCGCTCCTCGGGCGCACAAAACCCTTTGAGGGTTCTTGCGCCCGGGGACAGGCACCGCGCATGATGAAACAAACACGCGTCGCTGCCCAGCTGAGCGCACGGGGCTGCCGCGCACCCTCAGGGCTGAGGGTCCGCGTCGGGTCCCAACTCTCGCTGTGTTAGACCCGGGGCCCTCCCGGGCCCCGAAACCGACACGTACGCTTGACATGCAGGAACCAGCGGTGGCCACCGGTATGCCACCGCGGTATGGGGGTATTATTCAGTCACTATGTGATGGTTATTTGTGGTCATATTCTGACGGTACAATCAGGTCCATATGTAGTAATGTTATTGGTAATCTTTTGGTATATTGGGATTCGTTGGTAGCAGTTTGATGGGGATATCTATGGTGAGCTACTCACTCTTTGTGTTATAAAGTAACTGCATGACCTAAGAGGTTCCGGTAAATGTTCATGGTCGCAGAGGCAGGGGGAAATGTTTTAATATATATTTAATTATTTAAAATGTATCATGTCTGACCAATGTGCACTATTAAAACCTTATCCCAACCCTCTTTTTATCATACATTATTACTAGAGTGCCCTTCGAATTTTCGTTAGCGGTGTATTCCTGCTTCCATTATCCACTATACACCCGTTGCCTCTTCTTGTTCAGTGAAACTGCTAATGAATTTTTTTTCCCCAAAAGGTTTTAATTTGTGGAGAAAAAACCTCTATTTAAAAGGGAAAACCTGTACATAGGTTTGTCCCCCTTGCGGGGGCAAAACAAGCTGTGTCGACCTGCTTTTTCCCCAACCCGTGCCCTTTTTTTAAGATGCAGCAGTTTTAGACATTTACCCCCTTAACTTTTTTCTTGACAGGTGTTAGTCCCCCCCAAAAAAGGTGCTCCCCCCCACTGACATTATTTAATTTTTAAACCTATTCAAAGTAATGGGTTTATCATTGAGGTGGGGGGGGGCCTACCTACGATTTGCCGGGTTTGACAAAAATGCACTCGAAGGACTCTTCAATGACTCTTCAAAAAATGCAGATTTGAGCATTAAACACAAAACAAGATCTTACAGAATAAGGGACACGCGCGGGAAACAGGGGGTTGCAAAACCTTGTTCTGTCCTCACCGGGTGGCAAAAATATGTGCAGGTTCTCTTTAACGCTTGTCACCCCTACGTTAAGTCAGCACCTTGAATTTTTTGCCAGGATTCTAAATAAAATAAAAAAATAATAATCTTCATTAATACCCAAAAAATTTCCGCATCATTTACAATTGGGGGTAAATTACAGAAAAAGGGACTACTTTTCCAGTAAAGCTACTAAAGAAAAGGAAAGGTGTAGGGCCCTGCTCGCAAAGTTAAAATCTAAAAGGAAGGAGGGAAAAGGGGTGAAGTCAATTTTAAAAATGTGATAATTTTTCCATGCATTGTGAAATTTTATTTTCACTTTTTAAAAAATACAAATCTTAAAGAATACACTGCAATAAAGCCCCCAATGCATGTAAACACGCCATCCATAACAAAAAACACCTGCGGGAAGGGTATTTTTCAATAACCCCTATGGTCTTAGGAAAAAGAAATAGTCAATGCATATATCAAAAGAAGAAAATTGAAAATCTTGGCATTCATCAACTATGGATATTTATTAAAATCCTGGGGTATTAGGATCTACAGATCAAACCAATGAATACAGCTAAATTGCCTCTGAATTGCCTCTGGATGGTCACTTGTTAGCCCTAGTTCTGATGATGCCCAAATTAAAAAAAACTATGGGCCATTGAAAAAAGGCGCTTTTTAAAACATTTTTTTAATCAAAACATTTTTATTGAGTTCTTCAAAACTAAAAATCATATGTATGGCAAATGGCATATTCAACGTACTGTTCAAATGATACAAAGAGTGACATGAAGGTAGAATAGTCATAAGACATAGTATAATATCGGTACATTAACCCCTTAACGACCACCCACCATCTATTGACGGCGGGTGTTGCAGGTTGTTAAAGGGGTTGTCTCACTACATTATTCACCTACTTCAGTCCCGTTTTTTTTGGGTTTCTTTTGAATTCAGGGGGGTGTTTTCGGGGTTCCACAGGCTGCAGTAAAGCCAGGTCTGTGCCTAGCAACCAGTGCTGGCAGCCTTTTTAGGAGGATCAAACAGGTCGGCAGTTATAGCGACCTGAGGACTGATGCACCCCAAAACGCGGGGGGATTTAGAAATAGGACATTTTTAAAATGGACAATACTGCAAAGTGATTGTTTTTTACAAGACTTTAAATTAAAAGAATCCTTGTGGAGACAACCCCTTTGTTAGAGAGAGAGGGATTTTACGGCTCCCAGCACCGCAGCTGTAATAAGAACAGACTTTATTAACGATTTTCCTTGAGGTTCTGCAAGCCCCCGGGAAGGGAGGAAACTCAGACCCCAACCCCATAACCCTTTGATTCCATGTTCAGTGACCACAAAAATAAAGAACAGTCCCCACTTATCAGGGGGCCGGGAGAATTCTGTACACTCAATTGGAACTAGAGTGCCCCAAGCTGTCGTTAACAAGCTCAGCAGGGCACGCTGTGTGCTGCCCTGACTGCTGCCTGTGTAATACTGATACAGAGTCTAATGTATAAGAATAAAGAATATGACAATACATTACTTAGTGTAAAAAGAAAAAAAAGTGAAATAGTTATCCCTTCATGGGATTATAAAAAAGTAAAATACAAGTGTAGAAAAAATATAAATAAAACAAAAAAAAAATAAAAAAAAAATATTTAATAAAAAAATATTGTGCCTATATTGTAAAAAAAAATAAACAAAATAATTTACCCCCTGTAAAATTTAAATTTAAAAAATTTTATTTAGTGTAAAATGTGAATGGTGAAAAAAATTTTTTAAAAAAATATAAATAAAAAAAAAAAAAAAAAAATAAAAATTCTGAAAAATTTTTTTGTGAACAAAAAATTCCCCCCAAAGAGTAAAATTCCCCGGCATAAAACAAGGCCCCATAAAGCTGCATCATTTAAAAAAAAAAAAAAGTTGAAACTGTTTAAAAGCAAGGAGGCAAAAGCAAACAAATGATAGCATTAAAGGGGGAGTTTTCCAATATTGGGCTTAATTAAAAGATATTAAAAAAAAGCACTTTGCAATTTGTTCATTAAAAATGTCCTATGATTTTGGTTTTTCCTGTAGTAGGAGTGCATCAGGTTTTCAAATCATATGGCGCCCACCTGTTGATTTTTATTCATGGCTTCATGCTGGTCACCCCATCAGCTTCTCAATACGGTTTCGACACAGAGCCCCCCCCGCACGTATGTTTCCCTGTAGGGAAGGGACCCCCGGGCTTTTTTTGTTTTGTGTAGTGTGCTGCCTGGTTTAAACCCCTGTTTTTGCCCCCGCCCCCACCCTGCTCCTAACGTTTTAAGGAGAGCAAGGAAAAAGGCTGATCTGGGGGTCAGAAACGATGGGGCCCACAGTTAAGGGGGTTACTAAAATCCCCATGTGTCTTGGGCTTTGATTTATACAATAAAACAGATAGGGGGCATGGGGAAGGGTTCAAATCCCCCCCCTGCTCTGCGGGTTTAGTGACACAGGTAAATTAAAGAACACATTTTACATTGCCCTGTGCCCTTTTGGCAGGGTTTGTTTTTTTGGTTGCTGAATGTCCGGGGAGATTTTTATGCAAAGGGCGGGGGAAAAAGGGAAAACCCTTTTTAACCCACCCCTGTTTCCCTTTATTAGCAAAACCACAGTTTTCCCAACCTCTCCACACTCATAGACACCCTCTCGTTTGCTGTTTACTGATTCTGTGGGAGGGGAGAAAGGCCCAAAAAAGGGGGGGGGGGCCGCCCCAAGCCGCCACACAGGCAGGCTGACCCAGAGTGGGGCACCCCTGCAGAAATTGGAGGCCCCAAAAGGGGTTTAATCTGGCAAAAAACCCCCTAGTCATTCCCTTCTGTATAAAAGTTACTGCGCCCAGAGGGGGGGAGAGCTGTCTTTGGGGCTGAGGGGAGGGGGGAAGGGGGAGGAGAAGAGGCGGGAACAAGAAGCCCCTACACCTGAATTCAAAAATCCTATGCTCCCCAGACACCCTGAGGGGGGTTTGAAACCCTGTTTTGAGAAACCCCTTTTAAGTATTTCCCCCGGCCTGAGGTTTAAGGGGGTTTTTTTAAAAGGGGTAGATGCCATACATAGAACATGAAAAAAAAGGCCAAAAGGTACAAACCTTTAAAGAAATTTTAAAAATTGGGGAAGGGGGAAAGGGGAAAGAAAAAGGAAAAAAAAAAAGGGGGGTTTAAGGGATGGGTGATGCATGAAGATTTTTAAACCCACAAAATATTAAAACCCCAGCTAGGAAAATATAATAGGTATGTTCCCTAACTAAAAATATTTTTTGGCGGGGGAAAACCCCTACTCTGTGGGCCCAAAATTTTTTTGTTTAAGGGGACTATTTGTAGGGGAAAAGGACCTTATGTTTTAAAAACTGCCCTAGACTTTCCTTTTTGGCCCATAGAAACCAATCAGAGCTAATCTTTTATTTTTCAAGATCCCTATATGAATAAAAATTGACCCTGTGATTATTTTGGCGGGGGGAAACCCAAAGACTTTTTAAACAAAAACAGTTTTTTATACAAAGGGCCCCCCTATGTCTATTATTTCCCTAGATAGGGAAAATTTAAATTTCCCAGGTTTTTGTGCTTTTTAAAACCTAGCACAATGTGGGTTTTTGGGCATACAAAAACCATGGGTGATGGGGGGAATCTTGTCAACAGCTTTTGGGAAAAAGGAAAAATTCCCAAAAGAAACGGGGCCGGGGAAGGGAAAAGCAAACTTTAAAATTATATTGAACACAGCTACCCAGAATAATTGAAGACCTGGGCACTGCCATCAGGTATGGAATATAGAACCATGGGAACCTTATGCTCTCCAGAAGAGTGAAGAAGCAGAGGGATATAGTAAAGATAGGCGAAGAGGAGTGTAATAACCTCTGGTGAGTAATTTCTGGCACTGCTCTCCAAAATTTGCAGAAGCAGATGACTTGTGAGCCTATTTTAGAGCTAGTTGCCATTAATGTAGAGAGAAATTTTTCCCAGGTTCCCTTCCCAATTAATTATTTAAGCAGTTTTGGTGAATTTGAAGTTTTTGGAAAGGATATCAAAAATAAATCTTGGACCGTTTTGGCCTGTACAAGCTGAGTTACTAAATAGGTTATAAATAGGAAGCAGAATATTGCATTTCTTTAAAGGATTTTCTTGTATAAAATAAGTTATATGGCTATATCTAAACTTTTCCTTTTCGAGGATGCAATGTGTATCGGTTCGGTTTTGAAAGTTACGAATATTGTCGCTAGCATATAGATCATCAATGGAATTGATGCCTCTAGATTCCCATTCTACTAGTGAAAGGTCCAGGATATTACTGGATAATGAAGAGGTTGTTATATTACTATGAAAACTGTGTATAGAGCGGAAGAATTTGGGATTTAAGGATTTTCAGTATTTAAGTGTGGTCACTACAGCAAGGGAGAGTCGTGTATCAGAACGATCTGATTTGTAAAAGTTAAGTAACCATGGCTCTAGAAAATATATACCTGTCACAGGCGCACCTGTGCCCCTCCAGCGGGCGCGCTAGCTCAGCCAGCCAGGTCTCTGCTGACTTACCCAGCCACGCTCCTGCCGCAGCTCCTGTCTCCCGGCGCACGTGTCCCCACCTCCTATGGTGCGCGCGCGCCGGCTCTGTTAAATTTAAAGGGCCAGCGCACCGGTGGTGTTGCCAGTCGCTGCCCCTATTTAAGCCTCCCCCTTCCTGACCTGGATTACAGATCTTTAGTGCCTATTGCCTATTGAGAAAGTGTTCCTGAGTCTTCCGTCATACCATGTACCGTACCTTCTTGCCTGCGTCCCTTGACCATGAACCTTTGCCGTCTGTCCTGACCTACCGCCTGTCCCCGACTACGTCTACGCCTCACGATTCTGTACCACGCTCACGCTTGGCTGCCATCGCAAGCAAGTTACGTCAGTGGAAGCGACCTGGTAGAATCCTGCTGCAGCAATTCCATCCCGCTTTGCGGCAGGCTCTGGTGAAAACCGGGACATACTTAGCTTCCGCACCATGGCGTGGCTTACGCCATTGCTTGCGGTGGTCCAGAGGATCCACTACCGCTGCCCATGACAGTAATATCCGGCCATGGATCCCGCCAAGGTGCCTCTGCCTAGCATCGCTGACCTAACCACCACCGTGGAGCAGCAATCCCAGCAGATCGCTCAGCAGGCCCAGCAACTCAGCCACCTCTCCGCCATGATGCAGCAGTGCCTGGCCACCCAGCAGTAACAACCCGCTCCTGTGGCTACCGTTGCCCCTTTGGCTTCCGCACCGGCTGCTGGTCCAAGGCTCCGTCCCCGGTCTATGGCGTCCTAAATTTCGTGGGGGCTCCAAGCCTTGAAGGGCTTCATTTACCCAATGTTTCCTGACATCGAAACTAATGGGGAACCAATTCCACGGAAAGGTCGAAGGTCGCATTTCGTGGTCAGCCTTCTTTCCGGGAAAGCTCTGGCCTGGGCTACCCCTCTTTGGGACAGAGAGGATACAGTCATGGCTACCCTCGCCGCCTTCCTCACCGAGTTCTGCAGCATGTTTGAGGAACCCGCCCGAGCCTCTTTGCTGAAACCACCTTTTTACTAATCTGGTCCAATATTCAAACAAAAAGAGCAACCTCAAGAGAGTATAGGTAAAAATACAATAGCTTTATTTCAATTTACAATTATTAAAATTTTTTGATTTTATGTAAATAATGTTTATGTTAAGTATTAAGTAATTTTGTTTATAAGCATATATTATAAACTCATCTGCATGCTCCCCACACTGTAAAAATACCAAAATAAGCTGGGCCAGGGGACACTAACAGGGTTAGTTAGTAACTGAATCCCTGTAAAATATTCAAATAGTCAATCACTGCCCCGGGTATTAACAATATAATATTGGCTTAGGTACAGGAACTAAGCAGGCCGTCATATAATTAATTTTTCATGATGATATATTGTTGGGTTGATCGGTCCAGTGTTGGCTGAGGTACATCGACGATGTGCTTTTTTTATGGCACGAGTCGATGTCCCAGCTAACAAAATTTCATGGGACTCCCCAACAACAACCCATACAACATTAAACTGACATTTCAAGCAATTCAAGAAAGAAGCGAATTCTTGGATATCTCCATTGAAATAGATGACATAATGTGATACAGACAGATATATTTCGTAAACCCAACGTCATTAATTCACTTTTATACGCATCCTCGTTCCAAACCCGGCTACGATTTAAAGCCATCCCTGTGGGACAGTTTCTACCCGGCACGGCGCATTTGCTCTAACGGAAACTAAATTTGAGATTCAGGCCAAGGATCTGCAGGGAACGTTTCCGGAACGTGGTACAGTAGAGAAGTATGAAAAAAGGCATCACAGAGCTAGAGGGACCCCTAGGGATTTAATTTTTACAGCCCAAATTGAAAGGAAGAGATAATCGAGTACGTTTTATTACCACATAAAACAGACAGTGGTTCCCAACCTGCGTGGGATCTTGGTTTAAACACTGGGATTTTACTTAAAACAGATCCTGTTCTGTCAAGACACACAAAGTCCAGCTCACCTGAATGAAAAAATTGATTGTGGACAGCCAGCAGGTGCAAAGGGTCTGGCTGGGAGCACCAGCCTGTGAACTAGAGACAAGATGTCCGCATGGATGGCGGAAAAGATCCACCACCGTTGGATAAATAAAAATAATCTTCTTTATTGTATCCAAATCATTAAAATCCAGACACGACAGAAAAGAGTCAACCGCGTTTCGGGTAAGCACCCTTTAAACATTACTTAAGGTGCTTACCCAAAACGCGTTGACTCTGTCTGTCGTGTCTGAATTTTAATGATTTGATACAATAAAGAAGATTATTTTATTTATCCAACGGTGCTGGATCTTTTCCGCCATCCATGCGGACATCTTGTCTCTAGATCCTGTTCTGGCTGGGGAAATCTCAGATTATCCCATGATGACACCAATAAGGTCACCAAACGTAAGAGATTGTCTAGTGAAAAGCCACTATGTACCGTATAGGCGTAGTCCATTTAGCACCCGTGACCGAAAATGTGGATTTTTTCCATGTGGTAATTGCATAGCGTGTAAGAATATGACACGCTCCGATGTGTTTAAAACTTCGGATGGAACAAGGGAGTTCCGGATCCGCCACTACATCACATGTAATACCAAGAATGTAGTTTACATGGCTCAGTGTCCATGCTCCAAACTGTACATTGGCATTACCACTCGAGAACTTAAGGTCCGGATACGTGAGCATGCCCGGGACATTAGATTGGCTAAGGATTGTGATGACATCTCCCAATTGAAAACTCTCCCTAGACATTTCTTGAAGTACCATGCGGCCGATACCAATATGTTAAAGGTCTTTGGCATTGATGTGATCCATCTAGGCATTAGGGGTGGCAATTATATGCAAGTATTAGAACAAAGGGAGACAAAATGGATCACCCTTCTTGATACAATGGCGCCGGTTGGACTAAAGGAAAAACTAAATTTCGCTCCGTTTTTATGATTCCACGATATTTTCATGAGTGGTCTCCTGTGACTCCTTTATCCATATGAATGTTTTAAGTTTATATTTTGTATAATGCTTTGTTTCACTGTACTATTTTTAATCATTATTTTTTTATGTTTCTCTTTCTCTTTATCAGTATCCATTCACGTGTGAATTTGTACCTCTTTTGAGAATTAAATTATTATTAGTGAAAACCCGGTCTGGAATAACCACACTTTGAACATAGCGATCAGAGGACAACATGAAAGATTTATAACTGCTGTGACTTTCCTATACATATCCTGTGTCCAATGATGGTGTTGTTATTTTGATATGTTGTATCTATACTGTTCTGTATGTTTCATTGGTGGTTAGGGTTTGAGATCTACATAGTATAATCACAGCGTGGATCTGTGCACGTGCGCAGTGTGGGGAACCTTGGCGTCTTCCCTGCTTCGGCGTCCTCTAACGCGTGGTGCGCATGTGCGGAAGTGTAATGCTTCTGCGCATGAGCGTCTCTGTGGGACCGCCGGAAGTGGGGCAGTGACACGGGCCCCCTTTCCCGAACACGGGCGCGCGCCGTGATTAGCCCCCAGCTGAGTCAGGTTTTGGGTTTTCCTATTTAATGTGCATCACACGTTGGTTTTGCATACCCCCTGAGGAAGCAACACCTGTGCGAAACGCGCGTTGGGGTTACGAGCACTACCCATTACACTCTCGGTAAATATGTTGGATTCTAGTTTATGCGATTAATTATATGACGCCTGCCTAACATTCCTGTACTAAGCCATATATATTGTTAATACCGGAGCTGATTCACTGTATTTGAATATTTTACAGGGATTCATTAATCAACTACCCTGTTTTGTGTCCCGTGGCCCGCTATTGGGCTATGTTACAGTGTGGGGATGCATGCAGATGCGTTGTATATATGCTTATAAACTACTACTTATACTTACATAAACTAGAGATATAACTACGTACTATATTCTTTGGGACTGTGTGCTCGTCTGTTTTTCTTGGTCATTCTTCTTTCTACACCGTAATAAAATTTTTTAAAAATTTTAATAATTGTAAATTGAAATTTAAAACTATTGATATTTTAACCTATAACTCTCTTGAGGTGCTCTTTTTGTTGAATATAAAATGGTTTTGAGAGGGTCTGTTATGACAGGGGGCTTTATACTATTATATGCCCAGCCGAGAGATGAGGTTTTCTGGATATATCTTTGCTTGGATTATAAATCTGCGTCAAGGTGACTCCTCCGGTGGGCGACTACGCGGTACAGTTCTGCACCCAGGCCACGGAACTATCATGGAACGATTCGGCGTTAGACGCACCTTTAAGAAAGACCCCTCCACCAGATCAGGATGCCTTTTCTACCTGTGATCACCTCCCTCCTTAAGTGACCTAATCTCTTTGGCCACTCGGATCGATATCCGTTTTTCTGAACGGCGAGAAGAGCTACATCAGAAAAGCGAACCTGCCAGGGGTCGTCCGGTTTGCCGGGCCCAGCTCCTGTATGCCAGGGGCCACCACATTTGCCCTCCCTCCCTGCTACGGGGGGAAACCCAAATTTCAATTTGGACGGGGAGCTCATTTTACCTACAGGAGCTGCCCCGGCGTTTTTGAAAAAAACCTTTGCCTTTTATTGTAAAACCCCGAACATTTCCACTGGGGCTCCCCTTTGCCCCTCAGTATTGGGGAAACACATGCCCCTTAGGATACGGGGGAGAGGTGTCCCTGGGTTTTAGAGAAAGGCCCCCTCCTAAATTTAAACCATCCCCCTTTCTACCCCGGGCACTGGATCGGGTATCCGGTTCAAGCTTCTGCTTTTCCTGACTCGGGGTCGGTTTGGAAAATTTCCATTTCCTTTAATCCCGCCAAAACCCCCACATAACCTCCCTGTGGGCCCCGCCTGGAGAAAAACCCCTAGCAACTCCCCTTATAAAGGGGAAAGGGACCCCTCAGTGGATCCAGTTCCGGGCCCCGGGAACTGGCCTAAGAAAAGATTTGCCCAAGTCTGGGTTTGTCTGTGGAAACCCTTTACCGGGGCTTTTCCGCTTCCCTCCTGTCACGGCTAAGCCTGTGGGGGGCCTTCCCCTTTCCCTTTCCCAAGAAATTTGCAGATTTTTTTTCCCCCAAGAAGAAAAGCTAACTTTTGCCCCCTCATCCCCCCAAATGACTCCCCGGGGGGAAAAAACTCCCCCCCCCGGGGCCCAGGGGTTTACCCACTGTGGCCCAAGAAAAAAACCCCCTTTGACAAGGTCGGGCCCTAACATCATGGAAAACTTTTCCAAAAGGGGGTTTCATACCAAGTCCTCCTTTCCAGCGGGGGCCGGGTTTTTTTTGGGTTACAAAGAAGGAATGGTCCCCTACGCCCTTGCATGACTCCCGGGGGGGCCCTCAAAAAAATTTATTTGTAAAAACCCCCTCCCCCGGGGGCCCCCTTAAAATCCCCGGAAAACCTTTTTTGTCCCCTTCGGGGAACCAAGATATTCCAAAATTTGGGGAAATTTTCAAGGGGCTTAAAACCCAAAATTTTGGATTCGTGGGGGTTTAAAAATGAATCTAAGCCCGGCCTTCAATACCCCCCGGACTGGTACTTTCGAGTACCTTGTCTGCCATTCGGACTCCTGAAATTTTCACCTGCCGGTTTTCCAAAGAATTTGTAAAACGACATTTCCCAAGGGATCCCTGTAAAAGGGTGTAGTGGGTTTATCGGGGTTTACATCCTGGTGACCCCTTGCCCCTTTAAAGTCCCAAAAAAGGCCCATTTTTCATAGGTTCCTAAAACGTTTTAAGGCCTAACTGCCTCTTTTCCCAAACCCAAAAAAGTGCCTGGCCATCAAAAAGCCCTTTTATTCCCCCCGGTTAAAAACTTTTTCCGAGGGGGGCCCTTTGAAAATAAAAATTGTTTTGCCATTCAACATGGCCATGACCTGGGGGGTCTTCGAGCCATAAAAAAGGTTTTTGGGGTTTTTGGGGGCAATTACAAAGGACATTTTCATCCCAATTTCTCCCCCCGTTTGGTATCCCCAAAAAGTGGCGCAACCAAGAAAAAACCCAATTCCAAAGGGGCTCTTGGCCGCCGTCCGGCAAAAAAGAAACCCTTTTTTCCCTAATTAAAAGTCGGACCTTTGCCTCAAAAACCCAAAAAATTTCCTCCCACCCCAGACTTGGAGAAATTTTTTCTTTCTAGGGGTCGACGCCCCCCAAAAGTGGGGGCCCGGGGTTTGTCTTTACTAAAAAAAGGAAAAAGGGCCCATTCGGGCAGGGGGCGCGTTTCTCTCTGTCACCCCTTTTTCCCTCCTGATTTTTAACCCGCCACATTTTGGGGCCGGGAACTCCTGTTTTTCCCAGAGCGAGGCGTCCTCGCCCCCAAGGGGGGCCGGCCCATTTTAACTCAATTTTAAATTTAAAAAGGGGGCCAAACGCCCCGGGAAATTTTTTGGTATTCCGTCTCTGCCTTTTATTTAAGCCTCCCCCTTTTCCTGACAGGGTTTGGGCCAAAACTTTTTAGTGCCTATTGCCTATTTGAGAAAGTCTTTCCCCTTGAGTTTTTCCGTCATACCGGTACCTTTTTACCTAAAAAAGCCCAAATTGCCCTCTACCCCCCCCTTTTTGGCCCCCTGTCCTGACCTACCCCGCCTGCCCCCTGACTACGAACAACACCTCACGATTCTGTAACCATGCTCCCCCTTGGTGCTGCCATCGCAATTCAAGTCAGGGGCAGTAAAAAGGCGACCGGGGTTTAAAATCCGCCCCAAAAAGCCCCCATCCCGCTTTTGCGGCAGGGCCGGTTTTGAAAACTGGGCCCCTACTTAGTTTCCCCACTCCCTGGTGGGCAAACCCCAACGCTTTGCGGGGGCCCAAAGGGTTTCCAAACAAACCACTGCCCGTTAAAACCCCTAGAAGGTAAACCCTTTATGGGTTTGCCCAAAACTTGTCAAAAGGGGGAAAGGTCCCCCAAAAATTTTTGGCTTGTTCAATGGTTAAACCCAAAGGAAAAAGGGAAATTGTACCCCAGCTGGATGAATGCGGTTTTCATAAGCAAATTAAAATTTT